>JASZXS010000026.1:0-74852 GCA_035521475.1 Tremellales sp. Uapishka_1 | reverse complement strand
GACAGCCACCCCTCCTCTCCGCTCTGCCCCTCACTACCCCAAAAACCGTCGCCGGGCTCTCGCTGTATCCCGACCTCTCCCTCCTCCCCAGATGGCAGGGGATGGAGGAAGACGATTCGCTCGCCGGACCGCTCGACGAGAAAGTCGTGGACCCGAGCAATCCCGCGCCTTTGGCGAAGAACAAGGAGTACTCACGGGCCGAGCTGGAAGGGTTGAACCTCCGCGCACTGGGGAGGCTGAAGGCTCAGGGGGTCGATACGAGCGATTTCATCCATCGCAGAAAGAAGAAGCAAAAGGCGACGGCGGTGGAGGACAAGTGATGGATTCGAGGATGCATATTTTGGGTATAGATGAGGGGTATCTCCATGCGTTACTTGGGCTCTACCTTTCTGCTTGTCTGCTTCCTGCCTTTCTGCTTTCTGCGTCATGCCTTCTGCTGTTCACTGCGTCGTACCTAAGCTTCGACGGCCATGCCCTCCTCGACCACCTTGGGCGCGGGCGTCAGGCCCCGGAGTGTGAGATCGTACACCACGTCCTCGCATCGTTTGACATCGTATTTCAGCGTATCGAATCGTCTTCGCAGCGCATCGTTTCGGAGGTTCAGCTGGCGAATCAAAAGTTAGGCTGAATCTGGGGTTCTTTGCAACGTAAACGACGTACCATCGAGTACGAGGCAAAGATATCGTTGACAAATGCGGCGATTTTGGGGGGCAACTCGAAGTTCTGGGCGGTGACGGCGTTGATCGAAAGTCGGGGCTACGGCGTCGTCAATATGGGGGATCCGCAGTATGGGGAAAAATGACAGACGAGATCGTTGACCATGCCGATGATGCCGTGGAGGTAGTCCTCCGCGGTCAGCTGCAGCGGCTCGTTGACTCCTTTGGCGACTGTTTTCGTTCCCGTCGTATCAGCCCTTTGCTCCACTCCTAAGAGAGAAAAATTTACCGCCAATGATGGACGAGACCGCGAATGCTGGGGTCAATTCGTCGTGCAGAATGAATCGCGCCATGACGACGGACGAGACGAGGTTCTTGAGCGTTGGCGAGACGAGATACTGGTATCTGACCACACTTGTCAGCGATGGAGCAGTACGCCGCGGCTTCCAGAATGTGAGCATGGACACACCGATAGAACTCGGAGGAAGGGAGGTGTGAAGCGACGTTTTTCCATCCGGCCTCACATCCCTCGAGGATCTTCAGCGTCTTCTCCGAAATATCTTTGTCTGTCGAGATCGTCAACGCCACAAAGATGGGCGATCGGAGCAGCTAGCACTCACGCTGCGACGCATTCGTCGAATGCAGTCGCATCAGCTCGGCAGCGGCCGTGCGCGAGATCTCTTCGAGCGGTTCGACGGCTTCCTTCAATGTCTGGAGGTGATAGACGGGACGTTAGTAGGGGAAGCGATACCTCTGGCAGGACTTGCCTTTCGGAGGTTCTGGTCCTCTTCCAATAAGGAGATGACGGACGTGAGCGCATTGTCGACAGACTCGGTGCGGGACATGACGAGTGCTGTATACACTGGGGGGAGGACTAAGTAGGAAATACAGCATCTCGGTTTCATCTTTCGTCTCTTGAAGCGGGGAAGATTTGGTTCCGCCTTTAGCGGCACTTATAAAAATGTTGGATTCTGAGATGCTCGATCACAACAATCACCACAACCGCATACGAAGGGGGGACCATGCTATTCTGCCCGTATTGCTCCAACAACCTTACAATAGGGGACCAAGAAGATTCCGCCGACAAGGCATGGTGAGTGAGACACCTGCTGTCCGCTTCAGCTGGCACCGAGCTAGATTTGACGAAATTGACTCCCCGCAGGGTGTGCCCGACGTGTCCCTATAAATGGATCATTACCAAACAGGTATGGCCGGTTGCGCCTTATTCCACAGTCGCTTACTCCACGACTACTTCCAGATCTCGATGAGGACGCACTTGAAGCGAAAACAGGTGGACGACGTGCTGGGCGGCGCGGATGCGTGGAAGAACGTCGACAAGACCGAGGGTGAGTGCTCCGAGGAGTCTCCAGATCGGGAAGCCTGCTGATGGGACCCGTCGTAAGCTACATGTCCGAAATGCGACTACCGCAAGGCGTACTTTAGGCAACTGCAGATCCGCTCCGCGGACGAGCCGATGACCACGTTCTAGTGCGTGGTTTGAGCGAGGCGTACGGGGAGGCAAAGCTGACTCATCAACGCAGTAAATGTGTCGAGTGCGACCACCAGTGGAGAGAGGTGGGTCTTGTTCGTCCGACGGGGGGTGAGCTACTAATCCGTTTGAGCAGAATTAGAGCCTTTAAGCAGAACTAGAGCCGTTTGACCAGAACTGGACGGAAGAAGAGACGAGGTTGCATTGGAGGAAGGACTTGATGACCATTGTTGTATGCACATATGTTTCCCCATCGATCTCACCAGATCGCCTGTGCGGAGACCGTCTCCTTCGCCTGGCAGTACCGCTCATCCCTCGAGCCCCGCTTCCAGGACATCCATCACCCTCGCTACCCTTTCTGTCGTCTTGATCCTATCCCACGGCTCCACAGCCTCTCCCAGCCCGGGGACTCCAAGTTCCGTCAACGCGGCCCTCTGCCGCTTCGCCAGTCCGTCGATCGACGGCAGGCAGACATCCTTGTAGAGTTGGTTTAGATTCTTCGCCAATGCTTGCTTCCACTCCTATACCGCTTTAGTGTCAGCATCCCCATTTCCGAGGCTGAATGCTGGACGTACGAGCTGTCGTTCCGATGGTATCGACCTCCGGGATATCTTTGCTCTGCATCCATCAAGTCAACCGCTTGCACTATGCAGCGAGTCGTGCGGCTCACACATCCTTCTCCGCTTGGACCACCTTGGCATGGTCTGCTTTCACCTTGTCGGTCTTGGCATACAGCCTTCGTTCCAGGGCATCTTGTTCCGCTTTCATCTGGGCTCCTGATATCAGCTGCGGATCCAAGGGGAAACCTGAATATAGCTCACCTTTTTCAGTTGCCCAATGAAGGATGGGGTGTCGAGCAGTTCCGTGAGGAGGGGGAGGCAATGGATGAATGATTTTTGCGAAATATCTTCCTCCCTTCCTTTCCCCTTTGCATCCTTCTGCGGTGATCTATGTGGGTTCTCGTCTGATGGTTGAGGGGCATATCGGGACGGTGACCGTGATGGGCCAGCGAGAGCAGAAGCGACCGGTCCAAATGGCTCAATCAGCGGGGCTCTCGGCTTTTCGTACGCCGAGTCGTTCGCCTCAGAGCTGGCTTTCAACGAGCTCAGCAGCGTGTCCAGCTGGGCTTGCGAAGGGACCTGAGTAGCTTGCGTCTGTATCGGTAGAGGTGTCGGCGTCGCAGATTGCGAAGACCCGTCTTGGGTATCTCTCAGCAGTGCCAGCAGCGATTTCACCGAATTTGCCCCTCGGTCCTACTCGCTCGTCAATCACCTGAGCTGGGTCGTACCATGCCTCGGCATCACTTACTTGAAAGTTCATCGTATGGATAAGGATCCCATAAAAGATAGCGTATGCGATGGTCGGGATACACCGGCAATGGACTGCCGAAATTCGTCACCTCGACGTCTCCAACTTTTCGGGCATCTGGCATCTCCATCCCAAAAGTCCACGCAAACATGTCGTCGCCTACCGCCTCGACATCGACCTCGAAAGCGCGCCACCACCTGGCATCAGGCGCGCTCTCTGGTCTGACATCGGCGATCTGTCTGCAGCCGCTCGATCTGCTGAAAACGCGAGTCCAGCAAGGGAACGATGTGGACGGCGTCCCGAGGTGGGTCCGAGCGAACTCATACAAAGGAAGAGTGCTGACAGGGTGGGATGCGCTCAGGAGGAGGATAACGCCGATCTTGAAGCAGATACTGAGGGAGGAAGGGCCGGCAGGTTTATGGCGCGGGACGATACCTACCGTCGTTCGGTCAGTCGGCTCGACCACGAGTTCCAGGCAGAGTAGGCTGAGCTGGGCTGATCGACCATTTCTCTCGGCAGTAACGTCCCGGGCGTCGCATTGTACTTCTACACCCTCTCCTCTTTGCGCACCCGCCTCTCGCAGATCCACTACTTCTCCGTCCTCGCCCAACCTTCGCATTCGACGTCGGGGAAGTCTACCACGCTGCTCAAACTATCCTCCCAGGGAAACCTGATAGCTGGCGCCGTTGCCCGGACATCCGTAGGCTTTGTCCTGAATCCCATCACGGTCCTGAAAGCCCGCTACGAGGTCGGTCGAGAGAATGTGATGAGGAACGAATACTGATGGACAGGCAGAGTAACCTGTATCCAACCTATCATTCCCTTCCCAAAGCATTCGTAGCGCTGCTCCGGACGAATGGCATCAAGGGGCTGTTCCAAGGCGTCACAGCAACAGCGGCACGGGACGCGCCCTATGCGGGGCTCTATGTGGTATTTTACGAGAAGGGCAAGGATTTCGCAGGTAGCTTCAAGTCCGGGTCTAGTGGAACAGAGCAGTTTTTGATCTTTCCATAAAGGCAGATTAATACGCCCAGAATGGGGAGTTCCTAATGCCGCCTTACATTCGGGTTCCGGTAAGCGACTCGGCGAATTGACAGATCCCATGCTGACGATGGGCGTAGCTATCGCTGCATCAACACTGGCAACCCTGGTGACCTCGCCCGCGGATTGTGTCAAGGTCTGTCCTTTTCTCCATCCGAGTGCCTGAGTTTCCTCGCTCATGTACCGCGTAGACGAGGATGCAAGTGACACCACTAACACATCCAACGATACGGAAAGCCATCAACAGGATATATAGCGTGAGTCGAGCCCGATTCGATGTACAGGAATCAGCGCTGACACGCCCCAAGGATCGCGGCTTTCTTGGATTCTTTTCGGGATCGTCGTTGAGGATATCGCGCAAGGCCGCCTCGTCAGCCATCGCGTGGAGCGTATACGAGGGCGTGTTGCTGTTCTTCAACGAAAGGTCGCTGGTCTCGAGCGCCTCGGCGCGATAACAACCATTGTATCAATAGAAATGCAATCATCACCTGCCTATCGTTCTGCCTCTCTCCTTTGACCCGCCAGTTCACGCCAACACGTCCGTCCGCAGCACCCATTTATCTCCCTTTGTCACCTCCCTCCCTTCATGTCGCAGGCACCCTCCGCCCGCCACACCGTGCCAGTGAAACAGCACTCTTCCCGCCTGGGGCGCGATCGCTATCCTCTCTCCCTGGGGTTCCTTCTTCCTCCGCCCCCTTTCCTTTTCTTTCTCCTTGTCGAGATAAAACACCGTTTCGCCACCTTCTACCCCGTCGGTGAGATAGACCAGGACCGTCCAGCAACTGAGCCGCCTCGTCCGGCTATCCATGGTGGGGGAATCATAGTGCGGCCCGAAGAACGTTTTCGGGGGATAATGGTAGACTCGGATGTTGGGCGAGAGGAGAGGTGGGGATCGCAGCCTCGGTGTGAGGGCCTCGATCTGCGGAGCAAGGAAGGAGAGGAGATGTGTGGCGATGGACGGGGAATCGAAGGATGTCCTGACTGCGGCGTGTGAGCTGATAAGGTGTCAAGACGGGTGAAGGCAAGTACAGGCTGTACGCTCGGCCTCGCCTCGCCCGGGCGGCTTGGGGGGATCCAGAGTAATGTTTTGAGCCCAGGAGCGGAGCGCCGAGAGCTCAGCCGCGGTGAAGAGAGTGTCGACAGTGTAGATTTGCGAAGCGAGGTGCTCGGTCGGCTGGACATGCGGCTTGGGCGTGAGGTTGGGAAACGACGAGTCAAGGACTCCTGCGGCCCGTCAGTCTCCACCGCGGCTATCGCGACAGCTACTCACTCATGGTGTGAATGGGTGCATCTGGCTGCAGATGGAGGTATTCCGACTGTCTTCTGCCGTCGTATACATACAGTAACGACCTTGCCAGCGGAAAAGTGATGAGTCACGACTTTTGCTTTCCTTATCCGGCTATCATCCTCCTTCCTTATCTCTCTGTACTGACCCGACCAACAGGCAAGTTGACAAGGACTGGTAGCCATGTCCTCTCCACACGACTCTACACCACGAGGGATATGTATCCCCCCGCATATGAGGGACCACATCTTCCCTCCCGACGTCACGCCGGAGGAGCCGCATCGAATTGCCAAGAGCGTCCGCTTCGGCGGTAGTTCTGAGAAACGCGAGCTGGAGCAGGTCTTCTCCTTTGTTACGGAGAAGGAGGTATGTGGTCGAGTCTACGTGAAGATGGCTCTGATTCATAATTGCGATAGCATCAGCCACGGCCCATCCATCCGCATCCCGTTCCGCCGCGACGCTTGATCTCCCGGTTCTCTTTACCGATCATCGTGCTCCTTGTCCAGCTCTGGATCGTCGTCTTTCGTCGTCCTTTGACCGCTCCCGTGCCGTCCCTCTCCCCGACCTTTCTCTCGGAATGCAACGCCCTCCTATTCCCGACCCCAACGACTTTCTCCTCCCGGCTTTCTCGACTATCGACCATCCTCGCTGCCTCCGATTCGGTCTTCGTCGCCGAGCCCGGCCCGACCGCCCAGTACTTTGTCGGCAGCTTTGCCTCGTCCGACTGGTGGCTATCAGAACGGCCTTTCCTGATCTCTATCGCCTCGGAAGGAGACATTGTCTTTCTCGTCCCGGGATTCGAACGCCTTCGCGCAAGCTTGATCGCAGTCCCGGAAGAGATCAAGAACCAGACGCGGTTCCTGGAGTGGAAAGAGTCGGACGACCCTTACGCTATCCTGAGGGAGTACTATGGTGGCCGTGGGAAAAGGGTCGTCGTCGACTCCATGGTCCGGAGCTTCATCGCTGAGGGACTGGAAGGACAGTTTGAAAAAGGAGATGCGGAGGACTTGGCACGAATCAAGTTGATCAGGGAGAGGAAGGACGAGAGGGAGATTGGGTTGCTGAGATGCGCGAACCAGGTCGGTCGGAGGTGCTGCGGCTGGGGCCAGACTGACGACATGACGCCGGACAGATGACGCTCCATGCGATAAGGAAGACAAAGGCCAGGATGAACTTCGGCATCACGGAGGCTCAAACAAGAGAGATTCTTGAAGAGGAAATGGTAGAGGCGGGTCTGACAGGGGGCGATGGGCTAGTGTTGTTTGGCGGTAGGTGACGATACCCAGCTACAGAAGGCGTCATCATCTATACCAGGTGACTGACAGCATTCTAGAGAACGCGGCGCTGCCTCACGGTTCCGGTACCGACCGCAAGCTCGGGAAGGAGGATTTCGTCTTGATCGATGCCGGCGGGAAATTCGGTGGTTATGTCTCAGACATCACCCGGGTGGGTCCTCACGTTTGGCGCGGACTCGGTCTAACCCCTGACTGTGACGCAGACCTTCGCCCTGTCCAAATCGAAAATACCGAAAGCCCACCTCGAGATCTGGGAGACGGTTCGCCTCGCTCAGCACGCGCCTTTCGACCTTCTCCTCTCGTCTCGGTTCTCACATCCGCCCATGCTTGGTGAGCTGGACGCCTCGGCACGCGACCTCGTGAATGCGAAATACAATGCGTCGGATTTCGAGATTTTTACGCATCGCCTGGGCCATGGCATCGGACTCGAGGGACACGAGGGGCCGTATGTGGTACAAGGCCCGCTGGGACAAAAACAGGTCGAGATCGGCCATGTGTTTAGCCTCGAACCGGGGATCTACCTTCCCGGACAGCGGGGCAAGGGGGTCGGCGTGCGACTCGAGGACTGTTTCGTCGTGCGGAAAGAGGGCGATCATCTGAGCGGAGAATGGCTGAGTGGGCCAGTTCGGGCGTGGGGTGATATATAACCTGACCGCGGGCAGTGAGTAACAACTTGCCATTATAGAATTGAGCGGAAATCCTGCTTGTGACCATTTCTCTGCATCGTTTCATCTCGACTTCTCGTCTCACTACACATCGAAAACTATGCGAAATGGGGGAAGGGGGCCATAGGCTATCTTGGGGCTCGTGTCCCACTTTGGTAGCGGTCTGTTCGTCATCTCCCTCCGATAAGGCAAAATCCACTCACGTTTCCGTACGGCCGAGCAGCTTCATGACCTCTGTAAAGGCTCCCTGCGATCCCTCTTTCATTTGGATCGCATTTCGGTAGAAGTAAGTGAACTCTTGATCGTCGTCTTCCCGCCGGAACTTGTAGATCGCCGTCATGATCATGTTTTTTTTCTGTTGTTCGGTGCTCTCGTCTTTCCATTCCTCGTTAAAGGTTTGGGACGGCGGATACAGGGTCCTCCGCTGGGCCAGATGATCGAGCACTCATTGTGTATGATCAGCGATGGATGAAACGGTATTGCTTGGGATTGGTTGGAAGATCGGTGGCAGCGTGAAGAGATGAGAGCGGCGCGGCAGTCTGCTTTTTGTATAGCTTGTGCAAGGAGTGGCCTTCGGTACGACCAGAATCAAAGGTGAAGGATTGAGCTGGTCGGGCAGGCTAGCCAAAGAAGCAGAAGCATTCCGTTCGCGATGATTCGTCGGAACGCGAGCGAGCCGTTTATCGCGGATCATCTCAAAGGAGTGACCGATTCTGGTTCTCGGACTAGATTGCTTCTCCAACTCCAACAAAGGACACGCTTGATCATGGTATCGTTTAGGGTGATACTGACATTCTCGAAGACGATTACAGATGCCCATGCTCGGTTCTCTCTTCCGACAAAGGACGCCCTCCGTCATGCAACCAAATACGAGTATTGAGATGGAGGGTGGTGCTCGACCTTCTCCTCCAAGGGAGGAGACCCTTGGTCGAGATATCACAAACGGTGCCAACGCGATCCCGGTCATTGCGATCCCGGTTATTTTGGAGGAGCAGGATGCGACACGCCTCGCTGCGGTCTTTGATGCGCGGGGTTTGACCGTGGTGGATCGATGTCGATCGCGGAACGAGACTTCATGACGGTCATCGATACGCCGCATTGTCTCCGATGTGATTGCACGAGGGAAGGAGGCGGACGGGCTCGCTGGGATGGTGCGTATCTGGCCTGGCCTGGCAGTTGACTCTCTCGAGGAGACCAACGGTCAACGGTTGCCAGGTGATTCTCATCCTGGTTCGTCCATCCGGGAGCTCGGTGCAGGTGACGTGCGCAGGGGCGAGAGTCAGAACAGAACACAGTCACGGCATTGGAAGACGACTCGTGTGAGGGTGGCGACGCGTTTCAGTTTTAAGATTGGCCCGCCGGTTAGTCCGCGTGAAACAAGGGGTCGAGAGTCGTTTTCCCTTGCAGTCGGGTCATCTTCCCTTCATGGTCGTTTCGTTCATTCATCCATCCTTGTGGCCCACTCGTAGTCAAGCCGCACCACTCCCTTGTCCCCCTTGGTCGCCGTCTTGGCCTTCCCTTTCCATCCCGCCTCCACCCGCGTCCCGCACGACAAAGCAATAAACGCTCCCTTGACGCCGCAGCGCACGGCCCATTCACATTCACTCAACGGACCGCACACTGCGCATTGCTCATTGTCTCTGTGCGCTCCACCGAAAAGGGGGAGGGGGCGACATCCTCTCTGCGCATCACTTGGCATCTCGCATCAAGGCAACAAGGACCACTTCCAGCCGACACGAACACTGTGCCGCAGCCCCGACCCATCGCTAAAATACCGTCGCCCCGTCGACACTCACACGCTCTCTTCAGAGCACCCACATTCTCTCAGACCGCCCTCGCTCACCTCGCACCACCATGCCCCTCATGGTCAACCCCGATTCGGGTGCACTGCTCTACAGCAGCGGCTCCCTCCTCGCTGCGACCGCGTCCACACCGACCCCCTCGTCCATGATCGCCGTGGTGTCTGCGACACCTACGGCTGCGGGCGTCAACATGACCGAGATACTCAAGGAGCAGGCGGCGATGCAGGCATCGCTCGACAGTGAGTCGCGTCGTCCCCGCCACTACGACCTCCCCCTTGCGCAGTGTTGATGCATGGACCGATAGGCACCGCGCCGCGAAATCTCTTGTTGTGTATCGGGGGCCTGCTCCTCATGACCATGCTGGTATCGCATCCTCGATTTCTCGCCAGGCTGTTCGCCTCGCTCCCACGACACTCCAGAGCGGACCTGGAGCGCCATTCCGTCGTGTATCCTTTTGACAAGGAGCACAATGCTCGCGCACAACGGCCTACCGTGGTCGGAGGCGGCGACCTCTTCACCGGTTGGATGTTCAGGACTGGCTCTTCAACATCCACTCTCCACACTGCGCTTCACCCAGCACCCCACATTGCGCCCCTCCTCTCCCATCTGCCCTACTCCTCCGCCCTTCTCTGGACCCCGCTCCGCATCCTCCCGAACCCCTTCAAATCCTCCATGACCCTTGCCCCGCTCTATATCATCGTTAGCTACCTCATCCTCATCGCTTTCGCCCTTATTTGGAAGTCCGACCTCACGCCCGCCGACAAGGCAAAGGGTGCCGGAAGCGATTTCTACCGCACGGGACTGATTGCGACGTCCCAGATCCCCCTCGCGGTCGCTTTGGGCGTCAGGGGCAATCTCGTCGGACTCTGTGTGGGCAAGGGGTACGAGAAGCTCAAGATCCTGCACAAGGTCGTGGGCAGAGTCACCTTCCTCGCGGCCACCCTCCATGGGGCGTTCTACGGTAGGTCTGGACGTAGCGGTGTTGAAATCTGTCCCGAGATGGCTCGCTGACGCTCGCTTGCCGGATAGTCAACAAATGGGCCCACCTCGGCAACTTCAAAACAGAGATCGCTATCCCCTTTATCGTCTGTGGCGTCTTTGCGTGGGCCTCGCTCACCCTCCTCGCTCTCTCATCGATTCCGGTCATCAGGAGATTGTGGTTCGGGTTCTTCGAGGCAAGTCGTACACGCATCGCATTTTTATCAGCTCTCTACTGACCCCTCACCAGGTCTGCCACTTTATCGGAATCATTGGGCTGCTGGTCGGTCTCTGTTTTCATGTCGAAGTGGCGGTCCCCTTCTGGTAAGCTGGCCATATCCATACCGCGCACCCACCGACTGACGTCTCGCTTAGCATCGCCGGGATCGTCATTTACTCCCTCTCCTACATCTTGTCCTTGTCCAAAACCCGGCTGGCGCACGCCGAGCTCGTCCCCCTGGCCGGTGCCGCCACCACCCTGATCACCGTTCCTTCTCTTCGATCCGGCTGGAGGGCGGGACAGCACGTCCGGATCCGAGTCCCGGCCTTGGGTTTTCCTCACGGATTCGAGTCGCACCCATTCACCATCGCTTCCGCCCCCCACGGCGAGGGCCTGATGCTGCTGTGCAAGAAGGCGGGCGACTGGACACACTTGCTGTACAACCTCGCCGCGGATGGCGACGAGAGCGCCGAGAGGGGTGTCTCTGCGAAGACAACAACGACCGTCATTCTCGAGGGCCCATACGGCGGCATGGGCAACACGCTGCTCTCATCCTTTTCCTCGACGCTGCTGTTTGCCGGCGGCTCGGGCATCTCGCACTCGCTCGGCGTGGCGCAGGACCTCATGGTCAAGTCGCGCACGGGCGCCGTCCGCTCGCGCACGATCGATCTCGTCTGGGTCGTCCGGACCCAAGAGATCGCAGAGCCGTTGATGGAGACGCTCGTCGAGATGGTCAAGGATGCCAAGCGGGCCGAGGAGCAGTGTTTCCGCGACAACAGTCGCCAGCCGACGGCGCTCCGGATCAAGATCTACGTCACGCGACTGCCCTCGAGCTCGCCGATCGGGCTGCTAGACTACATCGGGTTCGAGGACGACTCGTCGGCCGAAAAGGAGAAGCAAATGTACCTCATGCGGAACCCGTCGTCCGCCTCCACCATGACGATGATGTCGACGAAACAGTCCCGTTCGCCGCTTTCGGCCATCACGGTCCACCCCACACGACCCAACGTCCCGTTTCTCTTGTCGCAGATTGCAGAAGAGACGATCGCGCGACACGGAAGAGAAATGACGCAGCCCGAGGGCGTGGTGGTTGCGGTCTGTGGCCCCCAGCCGCTGGTGGATGACGTGCGAAAGAGCGTAAGAGATGTGGAGGGATACAAGATGAGAGCGTGTGGAGGGATCGAGCTGGAGGAGGAGTATTTTGGTTTCTGAGGTGGGAGTCGAAGCAGTCAATGGAGACCGAGGAGGACGGGAGGAGGGAAGAAAGTGAGGATGGGGAGGCGCACGTCACATTGCATTGTCTTGATTAGATCTCATCAAGTCCTACTGGCTAGGCCTGTCTTATCTGTCAATCTACCTGTCATGTAACACGGGAATCGGACAACATTCTGAATCGCATACAAATACAGAGCGGACCAGTATAAAGACAGTATATCGTACACGCCCTACGCCATATACGCGTCCGCGACCAAGTATAGACTTCCACACACGACCGTCAGCCCAACCTGCATACCCTCGACCATCCGCAAGGCTTCTTTGTATTCTCCCGCCAGCATCACCTCCGTTCCAGCTCCGAGCAGATGAACGACCGCATCCGCTACCTCGGCCTTCGGCACGGGCTTCACCCACGGCATCCCTTCCACCGGGGTCGAGAACTCGGTAACGATCACAGAATCCCCTCTGCGCAGCAGGGGCGTCAGGACGTCTAGCGGCGACTTGCCCGCCGACGCCGAGAGCGAGATGATGAAGACCGTCGGTCTGCTCGGTGGCGGCTGGATGTCGAGCGAGTCGATGTACGCTCGGAGCGTCTCGCATGAATCCTTGTTGTGCGCCCCGTCGACCAAGAGCGGCGGTCGTCGACCGTCCGAAATCCAACTGCATCTCCCGCGCCATCGTGTCGCCTCAACTCCGCGTTGAATGGTGCCGTCGGTGATCCGAGATGACATCGGCAAGATCGATAATGCCCTCGGATCACACCGCAGGACATGCAGGATACTCAACGCCAAGGACAAGTTGTCGATCTGGTGCGAACCCCAGAGCGACAGCCTTGTCTGGATCGAGCGGCTCGCCGACGGATGGCTGAAGCCAAAGGGCCATGGGGTCTCCACCAGTGTCGGAGCAGGATTCACAAAAGGTGAGAGAGACATTTGCCGTTTCCCTGGCGAGCGAATCTCCGTTGACGACCTCGCTTCGACGATCTTGGCCGATTTCGAGTCGACAACCTGCGATGCGACCGGGACCACTTGGGCATACTTTTGCGGAGCGATGACCAACACCCCGCCAGGAACGGTTATGCTCGCTTTCTCTCTGGTGATCGCTTCGACCGTGTCGCCCAAGAAGGCCGTATGATCCAGACCGACCGAGGTCAACGCCGAAACCAGGTTGAAATTCGGATTCAGGACATTGGTAGCATCCCTTGCGCCGCCCATCCCGCATTCGATGATCATCACCTGCACACGCGGACTTGCTTGACCCATCAAGACGTATGCGGCGGCGGTCGATACCTCAAAGATTGTGGGTTTCAACTGATGATTCCGAGCGACGTTCTCGACATGATTCAGCGCCGCCCGATAGTCTTGTTCCGAGGGCGGACTGCCATTGATGCAGATGGCATCTCGGGCCTCGATGAGATGGGGCGAGTTGTATCGACCTGTGCGAATGCCAGACGCTCGAAGACACGATTCCAGGAGAGCCGAGATCGAACCTTTGCCATTAGTTCCAGAGAGATGAATATACGGGATGGGAAAGGGCGAGAGTGCTACCATCAACGCTGTCATTCGATCCAGTCCGAGGTCGATTTTGCCGATCCCAGGCAGGCCTGATGGGCTAGATGCTATCCCTGAAGATCGAGATGTACCCCCAGATTGCTGAGATGAAGCGCCAGTAGTGGCAATGAAAGTACCTGAGCTCGACTTGGACTCGCCGTGCGATCTGTGGAGTGGAGGCAACATTTGGGCGGGATAGTACGAGCCGTTTTTCGGCGGATACGCCAGGGGAGGCGGGTGAGCAGGGGCGTAGCCGTGCGGAGGCTGCAGTACGGGATAGTACTGTTGTGGTGGGTACGAGTAGGGAAGATGCTGAGGTGGCTGATGGTAGTTCTGCAGGACCGACGGCATCTGATGACCGTAATGTTGAGGTACGGGAGGTAGGTAGCCGTACATAGGCGATGGGGCGTAACCAGCAGACTCGCACATGATCACCTGAGTGGGAATATGATGATTGTTAAACTTCTGTTGGTTCGGCAAGGTATTTGGATATGACTGATAGCGAGGTGTGCTATCTGGAGGCGGATAGTGGGTGGTGCTGGCAAAAGGTGGAGGATGTGTCGAGCTGGCGGAAGGCCGGGGTTGTAGTGTTCTATCGAAACTCGAGGTATGTGGGTGTGATTGCGGATTAAGCGTGACCCGCGGAAGCTGCACGTCAGGACGGTCAGCCTGCTGAGGTCGTGATTGGTTTGCCTGTTGAGGTCTCGATTGGTTTGCCGGCTGAGGTCTTGGTTCCACTTCAGTCCTTTGCGAAGGAGCATCGGTCGACTTCCTCGATCGTTTGGGTGGTCCAGCTGATATCGTCAACACGGCGACACTCGTCTCCATCATCACTCACCATACTCATTCGCCATCAATTTGGTCTCCGTCCTGGGCCTAAAATCGATATGCGTCCAATCGACAGCCCTCAATCGTCTTTAGTGTCATCAGCCCAAGCCATAACATCCATCGATCCACTCACCCATCATCGACCAGCACCTGGACCTGTTTGGTATCCTCGATTGTCCGGACCAGCTCGACCTCGTACGTGCCCCCATGTGTTTTGACTTTGATTCGCGAGCCAGGCAAGAGAGCCAGTACCTTGAACCTGAGAGCTTCCAGAGCTTGCTTCTTCTTGATTTCTTTCATGTCCTGTTTGAATCTGTCAGATCGGTCTTGAGAAAGAATGCAGAGACTGACAGGATTATGTATGGGACAAAGAATCTCCGTTTTCAAAACCATGTTACTCTTGTACGTTGGCTTCTGCCACGCCGGTGCATCGGGGGGCAATGGCTGGGCGACCCATTCCTCGACTTCCCACATCCGATAGACAACCGTGTCGTTCGCCTTGGCACACGACACGTGAAATGCCTTGACGCACTTCGCCTGACTCGCTATTTAGTTGCTGGTGGAAGCGACAGGCGCAAATGCTTACCTGTGAGCACTGGACCTTGGATCCAAGAAGAGCAGACTTCTTGTCTGGACAGCAGGCACATTTCTACGCGATGCGTCAGTTTTGGTTGGAGGTGTGAGCATCGCTACACACCAGATTCCAGCGATCTTTCGAGATGTCATTGATACCCATCACCATAGTCTTGGTCGTTCCGGTTCCTTCCACCAATATGTCCATGACGTACAAGTCCGGCATAGATTCTGCGCAGTCCGCATGAGCATATGCTCCGCTTTCCCTCGATCTAGAGTAGCCTATAGTAGTCCCGTTTGGCTCGAACACCTCAAGCAGATCTTGCTTCGACAAGGACGGGCAGAGAATGCACGGGTACGAGGGTTCCTCTTTCACGATTGCAGCTCGTTTGGGTTGCGCAGAAATATCAATGAGCTTGGGATGGGGTTTGAGGCGCACGGCCGGCTCTCGAGGTATGGAGTCCGAGTCGTCTTCGGAGACTACCATCGGTTCTTGATCGAACGCGTTAACCGTTTTCATTCGTTTCCGAGGCGTCTGGCCGTCGACGCTCTTTCTCGACTTCTTTTCTCGTCGTTCTTCTTCGATTGCCTCGATCAGGTCGTCTTCCGCCAGAAGCTCGTCCATATTGATTTGCACGCTGCGAGCAGAGGTGAGTTTGGGGTCTGAAACATATGAAAAGAGCATGTTCACCTGTCGGGCACACATTGACAAGCTTTTGCCCTCTTCCCCAACTCCACCCAGGACTCCAGGGCGAAATTGATGGACTCCGCACAATTGAACCCCATGTTAAAGCCAGCATGGTATCCGCGAGGATATGTGATCACAAACTCGTTTTGCTCTTGGATCAACATGTTTACTCTGATGCCGTCATTTGCCAGCCGTTGGGGGGAGACGGTGAAAGATTTGTGTCGCAAAAACTGGTCGCAGGCTTCGGCGTCTTTGGGAAAGTAGCCTATCGGTAAGGTCAGTATCGGTTGATTTCCCTGGGTCTACGACATACCAGCAATAATCCGCTCAAAATACTCTGCCTGGCCCTGAGGGATCGAGTACCAGAATTTGGGGGCTCCAAAGTGGATATAATTGATCGAGAACAAGTCCATCTAAGCATAAAACGTCAGTCAATACTTTTTAACGAGCAGTCATCTCACGTCTTCGACGTGCCAAGCGAACGCCGCTCTCCACATGCCGAAGTATAAATAGGGAGAGTTTACACCGGGTAGTCTCGTCCTCAACTTAGATCTGTTCAACAAATTCGGCAGGCATGACACGTTCCATGGGGTATCTTTGTCCACAAACAACGATCCTGAGGTTGAGTCAGCGCGCCATCCCATTCCCCATTCCGCTATACTACCCACCCTGAAGGTCTGCACCGTACCATCCCGGTTCTCCCGATCCGACCCCCTTCCAGAACTTCTTTTCCATTGTCGAGCAAGCTTCCGGGGTGTAGTCTTGCTGGGCTGTATCCTTTGGCAACCAGCCCGTACGGAGATCGAACTCTTCGTACCACGGGTCGATCAAGTCCGCCTTGGGGGTCACCGCCAACGGGTCCGGAGACGAATGGGATGATGTAGATGAATGGTCCAGCGCGGGCGGTTCTTTGCTGTCCACATCCACCGCTCCTGGTGCAATTTCTGATCCTCCTTGGGCGATGGAGCCATCCAGATCTACCGGTTCTGCGTGTTCATTCCCCGCAGTGGCTTTGCCCTGCTTGGCCAGTTTCCTCGCCTCGGTCTCCTTTCTCTTTCTCCGAGCTTCATCCTGCCGCTTCTTCCCGTCCTCTACGATCTTCTTTCTTCGCTCGACCGCTTCTCGACTATCCCTGTCGAGCACCCGGTCGGCGTCCTTGGGACCGATACCCACATATTTCGGATCACAGCATTTGTCCCACCACTCTTTCACGCTTAAAGGGTGATTTTTGTTTCGCACCTTGTTGATCTGTCGGTAAAGACCGTTACGCCCGATCATCTCTTGCTGGATTGGATCTCTGATCTGGACATGTGCGAGGGAATCTTTCGAGATAGGCGGGAGGGATCGAGTCCATCCTTCGGGAGGAATAACTTTGGCTATTCCAGATTGCGCTCCCCATGGTACCGTGCGCGTGACATAGCCTTCGAAGTCCTACTTGCGGTGTTAGTAACATTGAATCAACGTTGCTCGGTACCCACCTGGAACTCTTCCATTGTTGGCCTGAATATTGGGATCCCCCTCGTCGCCATAGGGTCATCTTCAGGAGACAGCCATTTCTCTTCGCCGACTTCTTCCCAACGACGGACTGATCCCGAAGGGGTATGCGAGTTTTGCAGTGGATAGCTATGAAGAATTGAGCGTGAGCTGGGTTCGACGAGACAGGGGTAGAAGCTGAACTCACAAACTGTGAGGCTGAAGATACTTTGGACCATCAACGGTCGGAGCTGCACCTGTACCCGCTCCAGCTTCCCCCTTCATTCCAGCTTGCATTTCTTCCATCTCTTGTTGCTTCATTGAGGGTATGCGGACCCGTTTAGGTCGCGATGGGGAATCGAGAGCTGGAGTGGAGGGTGGAGGGGTGGCCATTTTGGAAGCGGATTGTGCGCAAAGGAGATCGCGCGAGGCTGATCTAGCAGAGCGTTGTTTCTTAGCTATGTACGTAGATGTAGAGGGCCATGGGATGCGGGGGTAGTCATGTAGACAGGTGCACTAATGAGAACAGTACCACCTATCGAGATGAACTAAACTTGGCTTGACTCGGCTGCGCGGTGAGGCTGATAGCGGTTTCACCCGACGCCACTAACAATCATTACAAATGTCTGGGTTGTGGCATATATCTTACAGCATGCGGGTCAATGATCTCGTTTCACAGGAGATTCGAACTGCTCTCCCGTACATGTGGCGACCCATTCATTCTCAATTTCTGCCATCGAGTTGATCTCAAATCGGCTGCCAGTCCCACTCGCCTCTCAGGGTACCTATGGGAGCTATCTTTGGATCACTGGGCGTACTTCGCCGCTCTCTGCGACAAGCGCGCGGTCGCAACTGCTTCACTTAGGTCACGATGAAAGCAGTCGTCGACAAATCAAAGCTTGATGACGAAGGCAGCCGATTTGTTGGGCACTCTGGATCTTTTCAGTTGGTACGGATGCTAAGCCAAAAAGAAACAAATCACTTTGCCTTGACAGTATCCATACGCATCAGAAGGCAAAACCCCTTTCCTACTGATAAAACGAAGACCCGACAGGGAAATTGCACTGCGACTCTGGCCGGTTGTCGTGATGACGTACTATGCTACATATTCCTCGCTCCCGTGTATTATAAATCGAGTCCAAAAAGATCTCTTAATCGACGAGCTTCTTTTTCCTCACGTCCCACAACACCATCTTCCCGCCTTCTCCAACCCTGATTTCGTACTCTCTCCGTTTGCTCATATAGATACCGTGCACTCGCAAGACGTTTCCCGTCGTCACTGACCTGGATTCGACCTTGTTGTCCGATTCGTGTGACCCGATTTCCACGTCCTCCTCTATCAGCGGGACCAGAGTCGCTTCGGATGACGAGCTGGTCGTTCTCGATCTGTCGGTCATGTACGCCGCATGTAGTGACCGCAGAAGATTGGATGCGCGATTTCGGACATCGTCGGTGAGAGTCGGGGAGGCGATGATGCTCAAGACTGCGAGTGTCAGCTATCTCCTCTATTGCTTGGGGGTTAGATCCAGCTCACCTTCGCGTTGTAGCGCATTGAGCCCGCCTAGCTCGACGGACAGTCGTTCAATGGCTTTCGGGAACGTATCTGATGCTGCTCATCCGTAAACATCACTCGCAATTGAGAGAAGGACGGAGACGACTTGCAGACTTTTGCGATTGTACTCGAGTTCTTGACGAGAAGCGCTTTGGTGAGACCGAGACCTTTCGTGACAGCTGCGCCGGTCTACAGCGATGTCAACATATTGCCAAACCGCAGGGCACCAGCTTACCACTCCGCCTATGAGGACGTCAGGTAGTATGGCTACTCCTGCTGTGACGGCCACTGTCCCGACGGCGAGAGAGAGTAGGGCAATGGTAGCAGCGGATTTGACGGCCGAGTATCGCGAGGCTTTCGTCCCATCGTCATGTATCGCCTATTTGGCCGTGTCAGGTCCGAGCGGGAACAGACGACGTAAGCGTACTTCGAGGCTGAACCAGACCTTGCCGGGCTACAAAGGTCTTAGCATTATACCGGAAATTGCCAAAATCAAATACCTTGAATTTGATCGTCTGCCCAGGTTGCACCTAATGGGAACGCTTAGTATCCTTGCCCAATTCGATGCGAAAGAAAAGCACCAGCCTCACTGTATTCTCGAAATGAAGTGCTGTCACTTGCTTCAGAGCAATATTTAGGGGCTGGGTCGTACGGTTGGTCACACGGCAGGAGGGCATGCTGGTAATTTCGGCATGAGATGGGTGGCGATAACCGCTTTGTGATCAAATGGACGCCTTCGAAAGGTCCAGATGAGAATGAGATCAATACTGGGGACTATATCAGGCTAGAGTATGGAATGGTGGCCTCTGCAAATATTAGTATGAATAGTCAACCAAGAAATTGCTGAAACACCACAAGAGATGGCCGACGAGTTCCATGACGTTGAAAAGGCGGGGAAGCAACAAAGCGGAGTGGAGAATTGCTTCCGCCTTCGGGTCGGCGAAGTCCGCTCGGGGTTGGTTTAATTGACCGAATAGATATTTGGGTATTCATAGCATCAGCTATATCCCTCTCTGGCAATTCGAAGAGCACTTAGCCGCATGCTGACCCTTCGCTCTTGGGTGAGGGCTACCCCTAGATTTCAGCCTTGGGCAACTACGAGGACCTTTATTAACCTGGCAGAAGCTAGACGAGCTTGGGTGAATTGATTTCCGTACTTCCCACCTCTGCCGACTAACAATCGCGCAGAACGGCAAACTCGTGGTGTCCGAGGAAGTCGAGCATGCGTTGGAGCATTCATATCCCGTTGTTGCGCTGGAGACGGCCATCGTGACCCATGGAATGCCGTTTCCCACCAATCTCAATACTGCTCTTTCGCTCGAATCGATATTGCGCTCGCAAGGCTGTGTTCCGGCAACGGTCGCGCTGATGGGCGGGCGCGTCCACGTTGGATTGTCTAGAGGACAGCTAGACGAGCTTGGTGACCCGAAGAATGGCAAAGACTCGGTCAAGGTGTCGAGGCGGGACTTGGGGCCTGCCTTGGCAGCCAAAAAGAATGGAGGAACGACCGTGGCGGGGACCATGGTGATTGCCCAGAGTGTGGGCATCAGGACGTTTGTCACTGGTGGTATCGGTGGTGTCCATCGTGGCGCAGAGAGTAGTGAGCTGCCAATTCACACCTGGGGTCGGTAGCCCACGGCTGACATCTCGCAGGCATGGACGTCTCGGCTGATCTCATCGAGCTCGGAAGAACTGTAAGTTATGGCGTTTTACCACGTCGTGGACCTCTAGCTAACGGCTTATAGCCAATGGCAGTGATATGCGCTGGAGCAAAGAGCATCCTCGACATTCCGCGAACCTTGGAGGTTCTCGTATGGCATTGTCTTCCCACGATCGTGCCATCGTTGATGATTCCGATAGGAAACCCAAGGAGTTTGCGTGGCTACCTATGGTGAACGATCAGACTTCCCCGCCTTCTACACTCCAAGCTCGGGGCAGATGGTGAGTGTCCCATGATCTACCGATCATGTATTTATCTTACGGTTTGCCAGAGCCCTTGGAGAGTCGGTGATGCGCAAGAAGCGGCGGAACTCATCTGCAAGTCTTCCCAAACTATTCGTTCGGCTTGATAACTAATCCTGATCGTGTCAAGACTCGTCGCTCTCCCTCCCTACACCTCAATCAACGCTCCTCGCTGTCCCAATCCCCTCGGAGCATCTCGTCCCGGGTCTGAAAGTCCAAGAGGCTGTCGAGCAGGCAATCTTGGAATCGGTCCAGCAGGGTATCGATAAAAGGGGCAAGGAGGTGACTCCCTGGTTGTTGAAGCGCGTCGGCGAGTTGACTGCTGGCTCCGCACTAGAACTGAGTGAGTGGCCTTCCCTGCCAGCGGAAACTGCAGGAAGTATCTGACGAGGAACAGACATCAAATTGATTGAAAACAACGCTCGAGTCGGCGGCGCCGTAGCGAGACGGGTAGAGAGCATATTCCAGGAGCAGAAAACGAGGAATGCATCGTCTTCGCTCTACTTCTCTGGAACCAATCTCTCCTCCTCATCCTCCTCCTCCTCCTCACTTCCCAGCTCTGCCGTCTCATCGCCCACTGCCCATTCACCATCCACTTCAGGACTGCCCTCGCCTCGCGTTCTGGTGTTTGGCTCGGCAGCGCTCGACATCACCTCCACATCGACGACGGCGCTCGTGCCCAATACCACAACGCCCGGCACGATCTTTCTCTCTCCCGGCGGCGTCGCGCGCAATATTGCAGAGGCGACACAAAATCTCCTTGCCCCTCACGCAGTCCAGCTGGTGGCCATGATAGGCCAGGACTCGCCGGGGAGGCTGTTGAAGGTGGAGATGGAACAGACCGGTCTGCGGACCGATGGGTTCGTCACGGTGGACCAAGGGGCTAGGACGGCGGGGTGTACGCTGGTATTGGAGGGAGGAGATCTGGTCGGCGGGGTGGCCGATATGGAGATCGTGCATCTTATGACAGAGAAGACGGTATGTGGCGACGTGGCCAGCCTCTTCGTCCGGGAATTGACAATCGCGGCAGATCATAGAGTCGATACAGAAACACCTGCCAGAGATGGTCGTGTTCGATTTGAACCTCTCTCAAGACCTGATAGCGACATTGCTGCAGACCGCCCAAGCTCTGCATATACCCAGTACGTCGTCTCCCCTTTCTCCTCCTTCTACCGCTGATCAGGACCAGCGTTCTGCGACCCAACATCCGTTCCCAAGCTCTCGAAACTCATCGCCCTCCTCCCCACTCTTACGGATCCGCTCACGCACATCGCTCCAAACCTCCTCGAGCTGGATATGCTGCACGACGCACTCTCGGAGCAAGATACCTGGGAATACATCAATGACCTCAACCTCCTTGCCGACTTCAGGAGCAGGATGGAGAAGTACACGAAGGCGCCCTGCAGGAAATGGATAGCGGAGCATGGGGTCATTCAGAAGGGGATCAAACTCCTGCCGTTTGTCCAAGAGTTGTGGGTAAAGGCCGGCAAGAACGGGTTGCTCCATATGTGTATCGCGACGAAGTTACCAAGATTGATCAACGACTCGGCGTTGGTGCACGGCTTGGAGGGGAAATTGAAAGGGCAACATTTGGTGGTTCGACATTGGGACGCGCCAAAGATCGATGCAGCGGATATCGTCAGCACAACAGGGGCAGGAGATACCTTGGTTGGGGGTATCGTGGCCGGCCTGGTGGGCAATTTGGGCGAGGAGGAAGCTTGGATGGAAGCGGTAATGGAGAGGGTCGATAGGAGTTTGCGATCTAGGAGAGCGGTCGGATAAACAAGCGACGGGGGTCCGACCACATATATATGTTCATCTACAGGCTACAATTTTCGGTCTTCGTCACGTATCATGCACCGTCCCCAGCCTCGGCGTCGCTTTCTTCAATCTACATTATGCATCAGCTAGATTCGCCTTCCGCTGTGCTGCAAAAGTTTCGCGACTCACATCACTTTCATTCGCAGCCTTGACTTTGTTAGTGCCGGTCGACGGTCGGCCCCCGGAAACGGACACTCGTCGTGCTGGATTGGCCGGGAACAGTTCGGGCAGATTGGAGACATCCTTGGGGTTCTGTCGTCCCTGTCAGTCTCGTTTTGCAGGAGGTATGAGACCGAACGTACAGGCTTGAATCCACCTTCGGCCCCCATGGCAGATCTACCAGAAAGGTGAGTGATTGTGAGCTGAAGTCAGGAGCCTCTTTGCACTCACTTGGCCCAATACAGAAGGCATCCCACGACGGAAGGAGAGGTATTGTCATAAGTCTTCAATGGGGATACCAAGCCATGACTGATTGTCGGAAGGGTTGTCAGCCGATTGGCAACCATAAAAATTGAAGCTGCTGAAGAGGCCACCCACGTTCTGTCTGAACCAAAGCAACCAAAGGACCACCGCTGCCAGTCTGTCAGGACCCAGTATTGGCATTCTAATCGCTTGGTAGCACCCCACGTCCGAGACCAGTACCAGGACGCCTTTGATTTGGTATTGTAGTAATACGGTCCCTGCATGGCAGTCAACAAAAGCCAAAGAAGTATGACGCGATAGATGCAGACTTACACTGACGACGTATTCGTTCCAGTCGTGCGGAGTGAAGGCAGACGAGTTGATGGTCCGAACGACCATGTGAACCTTGTCGGATCCTTGCTGCAACAGATGGAATTCTCCTGAGCCTATGTAGCGTCAGTCATCGGTAGATGTACGCTCGTGGGGTAATTCGCAGACCCACCTAGAGGGGATTTGGCGTATCGCCAGTGCCAGGCCTTCGTCTGGCCATCGTCGGGTTTGTGGACGTGCAGCTCTTCTCCACCGTCCTGCACTCAGGCGCTCAGTCCATTATCCTGCAGTTGAAATCCAGCGCAACAAGCAAGACCCACACTCTCGTAGCCCGACGCGTCCAGCTTTTGCGCCATGGGCCTCAAGTCGACATCGGCGTCACTGGCTTCTAGGGCTGTCAAGACGGCACCAATCGCGGCGAGTGGGAGAGTGGATAAACCTATGACCCTTAGTTACATGCTGTTCATCGACTGTATGAGATAAAACCTACATTGCTGCAAGTCCGCTGGAGACTTAATCACGCTAGGTAGGCCAGGCAGCGCTTGGACAGACTTCGGGTACTTGTGGTGAGGATGGGCCGGTACAGGTTCCGTTGGTAGCTTTTCTAAGACTGCCCGTCGCATAAGTCGCGTCAGCGAGAAGTATGGGAATCCACCAATCCACTTACACTCCTGCACCTTGCCTTCAAACCCCTCGATGACCTCGACGCCCTTCAGATTGCCTTCCCACGACTCTCGGGGTCCGGTACCCCCCGTACCCGGAGGGTATTGCTCCCGCAGCTGTGGCAGCGGAGATGCCAAGTACTTGTGTAGCTCGATGGGTGGCTGGGGCATTGTGCGCAGGTGATTGAGAAGTGAAAGATGGTAGTGTAGAGGGGATCCGTTTGGTATTTAGCGGTGTCATGGGTCGGCTCCCGCTGGGGGCGGACAGGCCGGTTGCGTCTTACCCGGGCAAACATCCGACTATTCCCGAGCACCGTTGTACATACATATAGTGCAAGGTCACTCTACTTTCCAGTCCTCCAATGCAAAAGACAGCATTCCCCACACCGAGCTGTTCTCAGAGTCACTGCTCAGACACAGCGTCTCGAGACCCTCCTTGAGTGTTTTGATGTCTCCCTCTAACCCTACTTCTAGCTTGTTCAGACGTGGGAACGAGAATCTGCCTTCCTCTTCCTCCAGCACCCCACTCGGCTGTTGTTCTGAATCTGACTCGTCGTCAGAGGACTCGTGTATCCGACGTCGCTGCCGCCTTTTACTTCGTCCTTGTACAAACATGCTGGTGCTCGCGGTTTGCGACCCGTCATTGACGTAAGACGTGTAGTATCTCGAGAGAGTGGAGGAAGCGTCGAGTATCGATAAGACAGTCTCGTACAATGGTGACGTCTGCAGAACATTTCAGTGGACAAGACAAGGCCGGTTCAGCAATTATCAAGCTCACATCGGCATGTAAGAAGCAGAAATCCCGTATTCCACGCGAGCTGTCAAGCGTCAGTTGCTCATCCCTAAATGGGGGAATCGGTTGGCAGCTCACTGTTCCAGTTCCAATGCGATCATTGCGTGGAGCGAAGACAGCGTCGCCAATCGACTTCTGAAGACTCTGATTTGCAGGTCAATCACCCGCTCAGTGATCCATATCCAGAGTGTACTGCCATACTCATTAGTCGTTTCCCTCGAACGATATCCGCCAGGGGAACCCACTTGATAAGCCAGCTCAGCCTTTGCTTGAGTCTCCATAGAGCCTTCATCTCGTCATTGGCCCTACGAGCCGCCACAAAGCCCGAGTCCAGCTCTTTCGTGTCGATCAAGAGCTTCCTCGCCCGCTGGATCTGGAGAAGGAAGACGAAGACCTCGGACCGCAGCTCGATGGAAGTCGAGGAGAAAAGTTGTGAGAGTGGGAACGGCACCTGCGACCTGTCATTCAGCAGACGTCCATCGCCTGGACTTGCGATCAAAGGCTTACTAGGTAGTTGACTCTTAGAGCGGAAAGTATGCGAGGTCCAATCGAATTTTCTGCCCGGCCGACAGCGCGAATGCGGATAGCGCTAGCGTTCATCCAGTAGTCGCCGTGTTTCTCGATCGTATCCCTCATACTACTCGTGAGGATTTGCAAGTCCCTCCACTTCTTCCTGCAATGGATCTACGAGTTTCTCATTAGAAGCTGATCTTGACGTGAGCCTAGAGACGCTTACCTGGTCGAATAGCCAATCCGACCAGTCATCCACGACACGGTACCCCCTCATGAAGTACAGCCCCTCTATGGCCTCCAGATGTTCCACCAGGCCACACTCCTCTTCTAGCACGCGGCGCAGTTGCGTCTGCGCGATCTGACAGATAGGTCCAAGATATTCCGATATTGATTGTGATATGTCCGTGTCGTCTTCGGGCGATATCACCTTATCCAGCCCCCGCCAGTCCTCAGCCTCGCCTACTTTATCGAGCAAACTCCTGAGCAGACCCTTGGCTTTGCCTGCCTCGAGAATCTGGTCTCGAACGCCATGATCCAGCCAAAGCGGCCATCCCTGACTGTTTTCGACGAACCCACTTTCCCAGAAATCCTCGTCGCCAAACGAGATATCCAAGTCGCGTTTGATGAAGAATTCCGGATCCAATGTACGCTCCTCTTCCGAAATGACAATGTCGGTATTCCTCGATTGCAGACTTTCCGGGATTGGCATGCCTCTACGTAACCAATCTCCGAGCATGTTCCAAATGGGCCGAGCAGAGGACACGAAGATGGCGGAGAGTGGTCGCAGGCTCGAGTCGGACGGAGCGGTATGGCGAAGGGTCTCGATAGTCGAGTAGATGACGTTGAGAAGGAGGATCGGGGTGTCGGAATACTTCAAGATTGACGACAGATGCCCCAGGAGTGTTCCGTATCGTGCTTCCAGCTCGGATTTGAGAAGTAGCGGCGTTGCTGCTGCCGGAGATCCAGCTGCCATTCTCGACGACGATGCTTTCTTCTCTCCCAGAATGAAGGAAGCCTCCAGCTCGGCAATCCATAGGTCAAATTCTTCCAAAAAGCATCGACAAGCTCCGGCGTACGCTTGAACAGTCTTTGAAGGTGTTGCTCCGGATTTCCGCGATGTTTCTGACGAGCGGGGGCCTGGTTGGAGAAGATGGGTAACAAAATGTCGCAGGGAGGCCGCTTGGGAAGCTCGTTCTTTGATCGAGCGAAGGATGCCTTGCAAACCCGTCGACGTGTATTGCACGACGCCGGGATGTCCTTCGATGATCTAACACGTTGTCAGCGAAAGTAGGGACCCCGAAACCCTTGTTGTCCAGCTTACCGAACATTCACCCTCTTCGGAGAAGGTCATTAGGATTCCTGGTCGGCCAGAGAGTGCGAAGAGCAATTCGCGTTGCAATTGCTGCGCACTTATAACCTGCAATCAGTCAGCGCTGAGCCGACCTCGCTAGTCTACCTACTTTGGTGTCCATTTTCGACTCTGGGTCAATCAGCACATCCAAAGCGCTTGCCGTTGTAGCTGCTATGACTATCAGAACAGATCTTCTAGCCTTTGAGGCCAACTCACCCGTACTGAGATCTCGCCATCCGTACAATCCACCTCTCGGCCTGCCGACAGTCTTTCCCCCAACCTTCCAGTACGCATCATTCCCGATCTTTGCCAAGATCTCCTCCGCTTCTTGCATTCGAATCTCCTCCCGCTCACGAAGCTGATGTTCCGCCTCCCTTCTCCTCAAAGCGTAGCTCTGCTTCACAGACACTTTGCTGCTCGGCGTCAATACTTGTTCGTCTTCCTCAGACTCCTCGCTCTCCGTCCATCCTTCCATCACTTCTTCCTCATCCTCTTCCGGTCCCACATCATCCCCTTCCCAGACTTCCGCCATGATTTCGCGATACAGGATCTGGTCGGACGTCGGTCCGGTCGGTGCTGTACGATGGAGAAGGTCGTGGGAAAAGTCGTGTGTCTGGGATGTAGGCTTTTCTGCGAGGTTGAGCTGATAGCTGTCAGCTAGCTCGCGCTTCAGTCAAGGGATGAGCTCACCAGCAGCTGTATATGTTGCGGCAGATTCGACATCTGGCGACTGGACGTCAGTCCACATCGTCTGATTGAGCTCCAGAGGCAGTATCCTCACTTGTACGGGCATATCCCCCTGCCACCCCTTCCCGCCCTTCGCTTTATGATCTTGCAAGAACCCCCACATCAGATCCAAAGCGTCTGCGAGATCAGGCTGGGTCCTGATTCTGGCCGTCTTTACCATCCTATACACACGATGAGCTTAAGAAGAAGTAGAGCATAGAGTCATACCCGTCAATGGTTCGCTGCACGTCCTCCCATTCGCGTCTGCTGCCGCCATGGTTATCGGCCGCAAGCTCCTTCACCACGAAACCTCGAGCAATAGCCAGATTTTCGGCGTCATCTTCCAGTGCAGGAACGAGTAAAAGAACCAAGTCCCCCGCGAGCTGGACCAAGGTGTCCTTCGACATGGCTATAGATGCATCAGTAGTTACCGAGACGAGGAGATAACGACAGAGAGCCGTCAAAACAGTCGGCCTTCATCACGCGTCGTGAGTGGAGTGGCAAATCGAAACTGAACGAGCAATAATTCGTGACGGGATATGAGGCCATTTTGTGCTTCGTGCATAAAAAGTAGGTTTGCTATGTGCAAGTGATCCGTGCTGGATTGCTTTTGAAAAGGGTCCCGTGATGAATATCGAGCGAAGGTATATCATCCAATAAGCATGTGACATCGTATTGACTCTCGACTTCACCGCGCGAGTACGGGACGGCGTGGGCGGGATTTTTAGGCGTCTTCTTGTATAGTGTACGATCCATATTGGCGATTGGGAGTGACCATGGTGTCGCATCACGAACGCAATGTTTTGTAATTCAGGTATAGATCCTATCTCGATGACGATGCCAGTGGATCTTGGTTAGCTCTGCAGAGCACGTCCTTATCGAAACGAGCATGTGACCAACAAATTTGGTCATTCCTTGTCCGCTGTCTCAGTGCCCATCCCTGCCGTCTGTCGCTTCAGCATCAGCCGAGTGGCGGCGGGCAAGTAGGCTCCTCGTATCTCGTTCCGTCATCCCTACGCCGCGCCGCTGGTCGTACGCCATGCTATTCCTTCCATGTGGAGCCGACCCGCCGCGCCCGCTCAAACACCGTACAGCAATCCCGTGTCAGCCTGTGCGTCCGCCGTGTCTCCCGTTGTTACCTCTGACACGATGTCTTGACTCGTTTGACGTCGTCTCCATCAGCCTATGCAATAAGACCTCTCTTGTCAAGGCTGTGCAGCGCATCCTCTGCGGCTCGGCAGCGACATCCATTCTTGGACACCATGCCTTCCCTCCACTGTGCAGTTTCCCCGTTTGGCGCTTTGCAACGCCTCCTATATGAGCTCATGGAAGGCGCCGTCTCCCTCTGCCTATATATCCAGCCAACCGGAAAACATCCAAGGGTACCATCTTATCTCTTCAAGCATCACCCTCACCTCCTGCATCATCCAGCACCACGACATGTCGACGACAGACACGATCCCCGACGCGCCCACCCATGACTTCCTCACCGGCAATGACGATCTGACTTGCGACGTGACCCGCCGCTTTGGGGCCAGACCTCAGCAGCTGCACTGGTACATGAAGACTTTAGACGTTCATCTGAATTCTTCCTTCCGATAAGAGGAGGAGGATCAGAGCGTGGCATATGCCTACTCTAACGTGATGACTTGTCAGGCAGGCATTCACGGAGATATCAAGCAGTTCAGCGCAGGCAAGCGCCCCTTGCCAGCTACGAAGCAAGAGCTTGCACGCGCACTGGAATGCCAGATCAAACGTTGTGCATCATGGACCGATTGTACCAACTGTCAAGAAAGGACCAGAATGGCGATGAGAGACCCGCGTACTATACTTCCAACGCTAAACCTGCTGATCCCGATAGTCTGGCGACGCGTACTGCGATGCGACCGAGGATTGGGGCGAGAAATGCGAGACAGCGATGAAGGCCAAGTGGAAGACTCTCGACACTGCCGACTCACGACGGGCGCTGATCACCAAGCTGCCGGCAACCAATGAGGGTGAACTCTTCGGCACCAGAAGCACCACAGGCGAAAAAGTCTACTATCTGGATCCGGTTAGCGTATTTGAGGATGCCGAGTCTGCCATGTAGAGCTGCCGAGCGAGCGAGAGGTATAGGATGCATCACCGATATTTTGATATCGTCCGATTCGCCAGTTTTTCGGATGCATATAGGTCGTCGACGTCTGCATGGAGCGTGAAAGGGGATCTGGCTATAAGGGGACAGCTCTTCGCTCGAGATGTAAGGAGAGAAGCGCTCAAGACCGAGTGTCAATCTCTGTTGCCGAGCGAGTCTAACGCTATCCACCGGCATCCTGATCCCGTATACCCTCGGGAACTGATCCCTTGGCGGTTCTTCCCCAGCCCAAGAATCTCCAACTCGTCCTGATTATTCTGCCAGACGCCCACTAAAAGCGCTGGGTGCTGACCAGTCTGTAATATTCGGCGAGGTCGTTTGGCGAGACGCTCGGTAGGGGATAGTCGCTTTTGGTTCACATCAACGCCGTCTTCGCCTCTCAAGCGCCATGTCTAGATCTTGTTTTTTTACCGGCGTAAACGAAGGTTTCCGCAGCACCCTCATTTTCATGCAGAGTTCACAATGACTGTCACGGACCTTACGCGGCCGAAGCCTGGGTTAGACGGATAGAGCGAAAGTGCTCCCTCGCGATCTCTAGGATTATGGTTGAAGGTATTCTTCCCGTGGTATCATCGGCTACCTAGCTGTGATGCCCTTCGAGGTCCATCTCGGCTCGGTACAATGGCGGACAAGAGCTAATGCAGCGGCAGTCCACCTTGCAACCGAGGTTGCGACCGCACAAATTCGAACATTCCGCCACTCAGCGCAGAAGTCCAAACCACCACCGCGACACCTCTTGTTCCTCCATCCACCTTGAAAATGGCTGCGCTGTCCCCGGCATCCCTGGCGACACTCCTCAACCTCCCTCCTACATCCCCGCACATTGCTGCGCTCCTCTCTTCCCTCTCCGCATCCCTCTCGCCGGCAGACATCAAGACCTACCCGGACTGCGTGTACCACAACTACTACCCCCTCTCCCTTTCTCTCTGTTTCCTCCCCGATAAGCCTAATAAGACGTTACTGCTCGAATCGATCGACATCTTCAACCCGCCCACTTCCCCGTCCAAGCCAAAAGCTAAAGCGATTCCGACGCCGACATACCGGGCCCCAGCGTATCCCGTCACCTTTGATTTCCCCGGTCCGCTAGACCCGCCTAGGGGTCCGAGGCTGGCCTTGGACCGCCGCACGACGGGAAGAGAGATCGTCGCTGGCCTCGGGGAGCCGACGCGGAAGGGCGGCGGGGTGGGATGGGTGGATGTGTGGTTGGAATGGAAGGATATGGAGATACTGGATGAGAAGAGGGAGCACGTACGGGTTGGCATCATGGTGGAGCTGCGGGATCCGAGAGGCGACGAGGTGGTCAGTGAGGAGATGAAGAAGAAGGGAATAGGAGGGATCTGGGACCGCGCAAAAGATTGGGAATGGAGCAGTGTGAAGCTGTTTCGGCTGGAACAGTGAGGTCCTCGGACCTTGGAGCGTCGGTGAAAGTGATTAACTTCGGAGATGATTCCGATGTTGAGACTCCAGAAACGGTAGTGAGAGACGAAACGAGGTTGTTACCCCGCATGATCGTATAAACAATGTCATATGCATCGACTTCTATACATCATGCAGCGATTCCCTCGATCACAGTCTTCAACTCCGTCTCGTTCAGAATCTGGAACCCCTTCCCGGGTGTCACCTGTTGAGTATATGAGCGTCTTGTCCGTGATACATGACCGCAAAGCAGCTTACTTGGGCAAGTTGGACATTGTTCTCGTCCAGCTTCTCCTCCATGACCTCTTTCAGGACCTTGAGCGCCAGTCGGTGGGCTTCTTCCAGTGTCATTTGCTAGTCATCCGCGTAAGCTGGAATTTCGAGTGGTGCGGAATGGGAAGCACCTTGTGAAATGAATCTTGCAAACTTTGCTGGGCTGCATCGGATCCCGAGCCGATTGCTTTCGCATCATATCGTACAAACGTTCCTGAGGGGTCGGTATGGTAGCTGAGAGCGAGCGATCAGCTATTCATGCAGTCTTGCTTCGCAACGACATAGCGCAGCGTGAACTCACAGCTGAGGACCCTTCTCATCGATTCCGGCGATCAGAAGCGCAACCCCGAACGGCCGAGACTGGACACGTTGTCAGCGTCATTGCCAAGCATGCCACCGCCCCGCTAGCCACTCACCATCAGAGCATCGTCATCCTCCACACTCTCTCCAAACCTCAAAGCCAGATCACAGACTGCCTGCGTACAGCTCTCGACCTTGACACTCTCGTCGTATGTGAAGGCGTGCATCTGACTCGTCACACGCGCATGATCCACCATCGTTCTCGCATCTGCCGTGAGACCCGACATGGCACAACCGATATGCGAATCGATCTCCATAATCTTTTCGATGGACGAAGATTCGAGGAGGGGCGAGTGGACTCGCTTTTCGACAGCAAGGATGACGCCGTGCGGGGTAGTTATTCCGACCGTCGTTGATCCGAGCTGGAGACCAGTCAGACACAGCATGTCAGCCAGGGACTGTACGGACCTTGATAGCTTCCATGGCATATTCGACTGGGGATAGATAGAGTTAGAAACGTGGATCGGTAGGTAGCGGTCGACAAACCTTGGAATAGACGACCCTGGATATTCGATAAGCTGACTGCACGCCGGACCGCGTCATTATGCAGCTTACCTCTGGAGAGAAAGTGTTGACACCTCTATCGTACTCTGACCTGCAGCAGGTGTTAGCTGATGACGCTATGATATGATGCCTGCTTCACTTGCCTTGTAAGGAACATGATGCTTTCGAGTTACGTATATGTCTATTAGAGGTGATGCCGGTGTGTAAAGTGGAATGAGCTTCTATGTGGTCGAGGCAAGATGGAGGAACACCAGCAAAGACAACGACATGGTCCACCGCTCTGAACGCGCCAGCGCCAGCGAATGGGATGTTTACGTAATGTGTCGGTCCGCCCACGACCGAGTACCGACATAAAATGCCTCCGAGCGGACCGTGCATTGTTCACCGCAGAGTTGACCCAGAGCCAGTGAGCCTCGCCATCTACCTCGCATGTCAAACGACAGACTGGAGAGCACTGGTCGTGCTTTGCATGACAGTGTATCGTCTACTCTACGGTGATACGCTTGAGGATCCCGAATCCCGTCGGCGGATCGCTATCGCAGCAGACGGCTCGTGCGGTTTGCCACTCAGTTGACTCAACTGACTACAGGTGGTCCGGGGTGGTATCATGATTCCGCGGGCAAGTCCCTTCCACTCTCCATCTCATATTGCTCTTTTCATGGTATTGCACCTCTACCTCCCACTTCCACTCCTCGACGCGACATGCTGACCCGTTCCCGCGTCAAGGCTGCTCCAAAACGCAAACCGCCTCCTTCCCCTGCCCATCATGCTGAACCTTCCGACTCGGAAGTCGAGGTGTTGGATGAAGTTCCCCGACATCTCCAGAAAAGGAACAACGCAAAGCGACCTATCGCGGTCCTCGACTCGGACGACGAAGCCGAAGAGATTCAGTTCGGGGAAGCGGATAGACACCTTTGGGCAGGGCTGACCGAGGCTGACCTCGAGATGATGGAAACGGACGCAAGGGAGAAAAGTCGAAGTAGGAGTCACAGTGGGAGCGAGGAGCTCCTTGGGTCCCCACCTTCTCCGAAAGAACCCAAAGTTGGTCCTTCTCGTCTGAACAAAGCTGGTCCCTCGAGCCCACTCGAAGCCGGTCCTGCAAACCCAACCAAACGAGCTAGGTTTCAAGAGGCCTCTCCTGCGCCCGAGGCGCCCGCGCTCTCCGAATCTCAACGTCTCCTTCCCAAACTACTCGACATTCTCCCCGACATATGTCCCACGTTCGCTCTGCAGAAACTGGAGACCCTCCTCAATTCTGAGCACAAGGACAGTTTCGTCGAACGGCTTGTCGACTATGCTCTCGAACTACCGGGCGGCTATCCCAAGGCTGGAGCCGTCGACAAGACAGAGAAGGGGAAGGGGGGCGTAGTGGTGTCGATAGAGGACAAGGAGATGTACAGGAACATCAGGTACCGAATCAACGAGAGAATGGGAAGAGGGTACTTGAGGAACAGTCTGATCGCGCTGGAAGAATACTTCGAGTACATGCCGAGCTTACAGTGAGCGAGAAACTGATAAGGTCTGGTGGACACAGCTGACGAGAAGCTAGTATTCGAACGGAGTTCTTCTCCCAGTCCTCGCTTTACACGCCGACGTTCCTCGTTCTACAGCAACAATCCCAGGAGGAGCATAAACCCTATGCCCAACTGAAAATGCCTCGAGGGGCGAGAAAGGGGAAAGGCAAGGTCGTTCTTGTGGAACCCGGTAGCTCGGCGGACGATGCAGGTGACGGAGGGATTGGAGAGTTTGAGGCGGAGAAGCACTGGCTACTGAACGTCCTTGGTGAGCTGTGTGTACGTATATTGAGTAGAAACTAACCGTCTGTTTCTCTCTAGCGGAGGAGAATGTAGCAAAAGAGCATGCGGAAAGCAAGCGGATCGCTCATGACGAGGCTATTGCCAATGGGGGTGGCATTGAGTGCGGATGTTGTTTCGGGGAAGAGATTTGGGTAGGTCAAGTCTTGGTCATGAGAGGGGAAGACTGAAAGCGTCACAGGAGGAGATGTTTCAATGTTCGGAAGGCCATTTGTTCTGTCGTGAATGCACGACGACGCATACCGAGACCAAACTGGGAGACCAGCAGTGTGTAGGTCGTTTCTTGGCACGTCACAGTCAATCTCGCACTGACTGGGAAATTCAGCTCATATTATGTATGGACGTGTCGGGCTGTGTCGCCCAGTTCCCGGAATCCGAGCTCAAACGACTCTTGACCAACAAGTCACTCAATCTCTTTCATCGACTTCAACAAGATTTCGCGATCGGGCAAGCGAGAATTGACGGACTAGAATCGTGTCCGGAATGCCCGTACGCCGCCATCATCGAGGACGAGCACGAAAAGCTGTTCAGATGTATGAACGAAAAATGCGGAGCAGTTAGCTGCAGAAAGTGCAGGAGAAAGGTGAGTTTCGCCGACACTCGCGATGGGTCTCGGTTGACGGAAGAGTAGGAACATATTCCAAAAACGTGCGAGGGTGAGCTCACTGTCGATCTCCAACGAGGCAGCTGACATTGGAATAGAAATGGAGCAAGATAGAAAGCTCGACAAGCGACATGCGGTGGAGGAGGCCATGTCGGAAGCCGCGGTTCGCAAATGTCCCACCTGCCAAAAGGCGTATATCAAAGATTCGGGGTGGGGCGTCTGCTCTCGATCCCGTAGCGTGCGCTGATCTTTAGTTCATTCACAGCTGCAACAAGATATACGTAAGTCCCGCGTGCTCTCTTCTCATCGGGAACTCATCATCGACAGTGCAATGGCTGCCGCACGATCTCGTGCTACATTTGCCGGAAAGCTATACCCGAAGGATACAGTCATTTCGATCAGAGTCAGTATTGGGAGACTACCGTACCCCTAAGGAGTAATGAGCTCAAGGCTGAGCAGCTCCCGCAAATTACGCCCAAAAGAAGGACGCAAGTAAATGTCCTCTCTGGGACAGCAACGAAAAGCAAACCGAGGCTGCCAACGTGAGTTCACCGTAAGCTCCTCATCCTTCAGTATACCGATAGCTGATGGCAAACAGATCGTGGCTGCTGGCGATGCCGCAGCTGTTCGGGTGAGAGCGGCGGCCGCCGCGGAGGGCATTGAGCTAGGCGACAACGATTTGGCGGTACCTCCACCGTCGGGACTCGACAAAATCCCACTAGGTGCCCCGACGGGAGCCGAGGCTGCGGCTGCGGTGGATGCCTGGTTTCTCGGAGTCGACCTGCGTCAGCGTATGCTGAATAACCAGCTCGGTATGTATGATCTTCTTTTACACTTGAGCAGAGACTCATGGTTTTCCACAGAAGCCGCCAACTTGCAAGCGGGATTGCGAGTAGCCCAGGCCCGTGCGCTGCCAGTCCACCTTGCAAACGCACACCCAGCTCACCCTGCTGCTCGTGACCCCATACCTGCTGCGGAACCGCGGATGGTTGCGCCGCTTCCGAGGCGAGCGGGCGAGCCACCCCAAGCACTTGATAGACAGCTCCGCCGGAAGAATGCCCAGATTGGGTGAGGCTTCGCGGTGGATGACTAGTATAAACGACTCGTCCCTTCCTTGATCGTGTCTTGCCTGCTCCATGTTCTACATGTTCAATGTATATAGCTACAGCCAAGCGACCTCTATATATGTCTATATATGTAAGATGAGATGGAGCATCAGAGCTCATAGACTAGACACTGGTTATTGGCCAAATTCGTTACAAGTCTCGAGGCAGATAGCTGCAAAGAAGGCTTCGGACCTGAAGACAGCCAAGTCTATATGATACGCAAAGACATGGGGCGGTGAAACCCCAAGATGCCGGAAACACGAACATGAAAGCAGAAGTTCGCCGAGCAAGCATAGCGACGGAAGCCGCTGGAGATACTGCTTTTATGGTTCGATATATACTCTTGTCAAAGGATCGCTTTCCACATGCGCTTCATCATCGATAGAATTGACACGTCTTCCAATTCGAACCGCGCAGTCTCGGCTCATAAAGCCTGAGCTAGAGCCCGATTTTGGTTTCCCACCATCCTCAATATTTGCTCGTAGCACGTCAACACCCTCTGTCGTGTGTTTCTTCCAGCCCAACACCCAAACGATAACTGAAACGATTGATGTCGCAAAATTCGTTGTCCTTCAACCACCTCATATCATTGCAACCTTGTCGTTACATCCAGATCATTAAGGCCGAGGTAGGTCATCTCGCGAGCCACCCCTCTGTACCAAACCCCTTTCCTCATACTTCTTATTCCCGTGCAGTCGAGATGTGGACGACTTTCCAAGTCTTTCGAATACAGCATGCCAGATGCAGGTGAACAGGTCAAATCCGCTGAGTTCGCGGCGAAGCTGAAGCGCGATGAAGAGAGTAGGTCAAAGGATCGTCCTGCTTTCACGCGCTCCACTCGCATGAAAGGGCAGTAAATACCGCAGTTTCAGCGCCCGAGTGTGGGATATAAAGCACGACCTCTGACGTGCGAGACTTGTATCTCCGTACACCTGATCATTACATACCCGCTGCCGGCGAGTTTTCGTTGTCGAACCGTGAGGTAAGCAGCAAAGAGGTGGGGCGCAAAGCTGATTTGTGAAGCGCATACATAGTCCCACCAAATACAGACTGAGGCTCAATCTTCACCACCTCTCAGTTGACGCATCTATCCTGTGTTCCGTAGTGTAACACTGCCTCAACCAGTTGCTTCACCGACTCCTTACGATTCCTTCATTTCCTTACACGCCATCCGAGCCGACCTCAATGTCGAGTTCGTATGTGCAAAAATCTTACTTCGATACAAGCGAGCACTCCACCTTCAAGGAAAAACTTGGCGATAGCACCAGACGCATGAGTAGACGACTGTCCACGCATAGCAAAACGTCAACGAGCTGTCGTACACCTTCCAGCAAGAAGACCGATGCAGTTGCTCCAAGCCCGACTTCTACACTTGTTAGTACATCTTCTGGCCCGTCTCAGACAGATTGGATCGCGAATGACTGGAAGGAACGTCTGCCACCGGGTGCGGTACAGGGAGGACAAGGTTAGGAGACCCGATGAGTAACAGAATCATCCGAGCGTGTTGGCAACTGGAAAGTAGAAACGAAGGAAGAGGAAGACCGAACATTTTGTATGGTGGACAATGGCATTGCGCACTGTTCACTATGCAGCATATCATGGACCCATCTTCCCCCTTCACGACTGAATTGCTGTCCACAGTGGACGACCTCCACCGGGTAGCCATTCCAGGGGAAAGCTCCTAGTCGGCGTTTCGGGATTATCATCTCGCTGCCACGCGATTTGGCGAAAGTGTTGCCAAAATGTGGTGGGTGGTCATTACCGTTGCCCATTTCCTCTTTCCACACCACACTATTCAAAATGGGAGAACCTCTAGCCTACAAGGGATCTTTGGCCGGCCACTCGGGATGGGTCACCGCCATCGCCACCTCGTCCGAGAACCCCGACATGATCTTGACCGCTTCGCGAGGTAGGTGGAGGCAGGGATAGGTCGGAAGCTAGGCAGAGCTGATGGGGTTCGTAGACAAGACCATCATTGTCTGGCAGTTGACGAGAGACGATGCCAACTTTGGATTCGCTAAAAAGATCCTGCACGGCCACAACCACTTCGTCTCGGACATCGTCATCTCCTCGGACGGCCAATTCGCTTTGTCTTCGTCTTGGGACCACACTCTTCGATTATGGGACTTGAACACTGGTTTGACGACCCGAAAATTCGTCGGCCACACCGGAGACGTTCTCTCGTGAGTGGCAGATGAGGGAGGAGAGAGAGCTCTTTCGAAGGATCCGAGGCTGATACGATTGCGTGATTGCGTCCACCAGTGTCTCGTTCTCCGCCGACAACCGACAGATTGTCTCTGCGTCCCGAGACCGAACCATCAAGCTGTGGAACACTCTCGGTGAATGCAAATTCAACATCACCGACGATGCCCACACCGAATGGTGCGTTGGGGTGTACCGTTGTGTTCGAAGAGCCTGATCTGACGTTTTCCCGCAGGGTCTCGTGTGTCCGATTCTCCCCCAACCCCGTCATCCCTGTTATCGTTTCGTGTGGATGGGACAAGGTTGTCAAGGTGGGTTTCCTCGTTTCTGCGTTCTCTCTTTCCTTCCTTGGTATGATGAATCTAGTTATATTTGCTACTTCAGAGGGGTGAAACAGACCCGATGAGACAATCTTAACCACCAAGATCGCTGACCTACTTTGTCCCCCTTTTGTTTCTCTGGAATCGCTTGCCCGGTTGATCTACTCGTGAACGATCGCTGACTCGCTTGTTCCCATAGGTCTGGGAACTCAACAAATGCAAGCTGAAGACCAACCACTTCGGCCACACTGGTTACATCAACACCCTCGCCGTTTCACCCGATGGATCCCTCGCCGCCTCGGGTGGCAAGGACGGAATCACCATGCTCTGGGACCTCAACGACGGCAAACACCTCTACTCGTTGGAGGCCGGAGACATCATCAACGCCTTGGTTTTCTCCCCCAACCGATACTGGTTGTGTGCTGCCACCGCCTCTTCTATCAAGATCTTCGATCTCGAGTCCAAGTGAGTCAACCCGTCTGCTCTGCCAATTCGGTCTTCAGGTTGCTGACTTTCTCAGATCCATCGTCGACAACCTCCAACCCGACTTCTCCCAATCCGAAGGCAACGACGGATCCGACTCTGCTCGAAAGCCGGAATGCACCTCGCTCGCTTGGTCTGCTGATGGACAAACCCTCTACGCCGGTTTCACAGACAACTTGGTCAGAATCTGGGTCGTTACTGTTTAGGGGTTGTATGCATGCCAGTGATTTAGTCAAAGTTGCGTGGCCGGTGCGGGTGGATCGGCGGATGGTTCTCAACGCAGCGACTCTATGTCGCCAATGCAGAATATAATACACGGCTTGGCAGGCGCAGAAACGCAAAACTCGAATATTATCATGTCATCATCGTGTCATAGATCGTACTCGTCGCTATCCGAATCGTCTCGTTTTCGTTGTATCTACAGTGATCGCTTCGCGTCAATAAAGACCGTTATGGCAATGTCAGACATACTGTAATGCCTCCTCCTATTGTCCTGGTTCTACCTCCCGCAGACGACACCAACGGCGCCGTCGTTTTTGCTGGCGGGGGGTTGGAGACCTAGTAAGCGTCAATTCATCTGATTCTCCGTAGAATAAAACTCCAGTTACCTGCTCCAGCAACCCCTTGAGCGCTTCATCCGTGACTTGACCTCTGATCTGCCCCTGCTGTCCCATGTTGACCAAGAGCCCCTCGACCTGCTTGGCGAGCTGCGGCCTCGTGAGACTTATCCTGGATACTGTGGATGCACCTGATCAATCGGCGTCTCGCACAGTAGTCAGAACCAGGACATACACCGCTCGCGAGCGGCAGGTTCAAGCATTGCCGCAATCATGTTCCTCTTCATCTCCTCCTGCGCCCTCTCCTTTGCTTGTTTCTCTTCGTTCGAGGGTCCCTGATCGCCTCCGCCTCCTCCTGGCGGAGCAGCGGGCTTCATACCGGGCGGTAATTGGAAGTTGGACATGTCGCTGTAGGAAAGAGCGAGAGGTAAAGTGGAGGAAAGATTAACTCCGCCTGGGTGGTCACGGTGTTATGAGGCATCCCTCTCCCTGTGGCGCTCGAAGGGGAGAGGGACCCCGGAAGCTGGCAACGGTAACGCCCAGTCCACCGAAACTGGAACGTTCACTATCAAATCATTCCCATTCATATCTCGCATAGTATAGCCCCCTTCCTCCGCATAGCATAAGAGAATGTCGTCCCCGATCGCCTCCACCTCGGTTCCCAAATCCAAGAAATCAAAATCGCAAAAGAAGCAAGCTCAGGCCCCCACGTCGCAGCCCATAGAAGACATCTTGACGCCCGACGGACCCACTTCGCTGGCTGTCCCTTCCAGCGCTCAAGTCCCCGCTGCAGCAGATGAGTCGCCCATCACCTTGGAGGAGACCAAAAACTCGAAGAAGGGACCGGTGGAGGAGATGATTGCGAAGCGGCTACGACTGCTGGGGAAGAAGATTGTGGGTGGAGTCGCCTGATGGCTCCTGGAAAGAAGATAGCTGACGTCGCATTGCAATGATAGCAACGATTCAAGACGTACTCTTCGCAAGCGCCCGAGACGCTGAACAACGATCAGCGGGCCGCGCTGGCGTCCTTGCCAATCCTGGAAGGTGCTTGGAAGGAGCTGGACGATGTCATGAAGTACACAGAGGTTGGTTTTTCGCTTCAACAGAAAGCACGAGCGGAACTGAGGAACCACTCCGTAGATCATCGAGCTGGAAGAGGCTGCGAAAGCTCGGGAGGTCAAGGCGCAGGACGAAGAGCAATCGTCGCTGCAGAACAAGCAGGGCGTGGAGGACTTCAAGGTGGGTTCTTTTGCTGCGGTGGGATTGCAGGAAGTGACTGGATCCCGCAGGAAGCACTGTCGAGCCCGTTATCCGCTTTCCTCCGGCTCTACTCTCTGTTGCACCCCGCGCGTCCGTCCGACCACACCCACATCACTTTCTCGCACCTTGATCTACCTGCGCACCTGCAAGACGAGGTCCGGGCAACCGATGTCCTTCGAGTTGCAGCTTGGTACGCCGCCTTGGTCAACGGGACCGAGGAAAGTGCTAGGATCATCGGTCTCCTGGTTGCCGGTCCAACTGGCTTAGACGATGAAGGTAGGTGCAACTTCTCCTTGAACAAGCGGACAGCGCTTACACCGTTGCGCTAGATGATCACGTTCACCATCTGCTGAAACTCATTGATCAGCCTCACTCGGATCCCGAGCCCGAGGTGTCTCTCCCTGCGACCGCCGAGCCGTACGAGCGGGGTCTTCCGGACGCGGAAGTTGGCACTGAGGTGGCAAACGGCCATTCTGAGGAAGATAAAATCACCTTTGCGCCGTTCGATCAGGACGACGAACCCAAAGTCGAGGTGGAAGAGGGCGAGACTCAGCCGCAGCGGGGAGTCTCGTTGAACTTCCTTCAGGAGGACGAGCTCGCCAGTGAAGAGAAAGAGGGAGAGGAGTTTGAGGTCATTGCGATGCCCGAAGCTCACGAGGTGGGTCTCGGTAGCTCTGCTCGGGAATACAGACTGACGGATGTGAGAAAGACTTCCGGTCTGCAACCTCCGCCCACGATTGCTACTCCGCCAGTGCTGGCTGAACCCGTCTCGGTCCCGACTTTAGCTCCACCTCCATTGGACTGGGCGGCCGAGGAGGAGGAGGAGGACGAAGCTGCCGCAGCGGAGCAAATCCGTGGCGCGCTCAGTGGAGCCGCCACACCATCGGCTGCCAAAACACTCGAGACCTCGATCCCTCAACAGTCTGAAGTCGCTTCCGTTGTAGAGACTCCCGCTCTTGCCGTCGAGCCATCGACTACTGAAGCTCCAACAACGCCGATCACTTCCTCGCCCAAGGTTAAAAAACCCAAACAGACTCGTCCCAAACAACCACCGCAACCCCAACAGCCTGCCCCAAAACAAATAGTTGACGAGGACGGGTTCGTCTTGAACGTCAAGCGCACCGCTTCGGCGCCACGAGGTGGTGCTGCTCGAGGGCGAGGGAGTTTCCGTGGACGAGGAAACGGTACGTGAAGATCTAGTAGCTCGTATGCGATGCGCTGATGCGTATGCTGTGCAGGAAGAGCTCCGTCGACGAACTTCAACGGACCCAACCCAAACCCAACACCATTCCTGCAACGAAAACCATCCGGCTTTGGAGACGCCAAGGAACAAACCAAGACTAGCATCTACAAGAATGGACCGAAGACGGCCCCTGTGACTCAAGAAGCGGCAAAGTAGAGGATAAGTAGAGAAGAAAATAGCAAAGAAGAATGTTACAATATCATTCATCACATTAGCACGAGATCAAGGGTTATGCAAAGATCTACCATGAAATATGTAGTATGTCATCGATACAAGGCGGAAATTTTACAGTATTGAGGACCAGGTCGGTCGGTTTCATAAAACACTACCAACTTCGAGTGATATTTGCCAACGACAGCGGAATCCGTGCTGACTCCGTCATGTCTCGCAGCCATAGAGATAAGAAACAGGGCTACTCTGCCCTCGAGTGCATTCACAGTTGTGGGCGCTGCCACCGAACCGAATCACGCGCGTATCCCTTGGCGGAAAGAAGGTGATCTCCGAACATCTATTATATCCACATAGTATTTGACTGTTTCCTCGCTCGTCTCCCCAGCTAGAATTCGCCCACACCCCGTCCAAAGTGCCCTCCCTTGGCCACTGTCAAGTACGGTGTCCCGAGAGCATCGTCCGTGTTCTTGCCTACGGTGTTCCCCCACCAGACGAGCTTGGTGCCCGTATAGCTCAGGGCGAAGAAAATGAGGATCGTCGCCAAGGCGGTTCCAAGATCCATCGCAGCCTGCGTGATATCTATTGCGAATCAGGCATCAGTTCGGTTCGAGGTGGCAGCTAGGAACATCGACATACAGTTGTATCGTTTCCACCAGGCAAATGCTTTTCGGCGGATCAGGTAGTTGAAGAGGTATCCGAAGATGAACCAAAGCGAGTACTGGGTGACCGAGGCGGGCGGGATGTTTCCTGCCGCGTTGAAGAAGATGGGTACGTTGATGTATCGGATCCAACTGGTCGGGTACCGTCTGTAGAGGAAGTAGACGGCAACGGTGACGATTGGCTAGGGTCACGGTCAGTTGTGCATCCTGAGAAAGGGTAAGGAAGGACACGGACGCCGATGAGGAAGAAGTACATGATGCCATTGTACACTTGGCCATGTTGGAACCTTGCAGGAGACCGTCAGTCTCCGCTCAGATGTACCTACTGAGCACGAGCACTTACATTCGCTGGGGACCGATCGTCCCCCAGATGATGGACGCGTTGTACACGACCTTGGCACCGTTGCACGTGAAGCGGTCAGCGTTGGTGGACTTGCAGAGGTCTTTGATATTGACGAGCATCCATCGAAGCACTGAGGTATCGGTAAGCACAAATGCGGAATGAGGGGCATCGGGGACCTACCGCCTGTCTGAGTCGCAGTAGCCAGGACCGACGAATAGATCTGCGCAGCGAAAAGGGTCTTTGGGGGGATTTTCTGCGCCGAGATCAGATATCAGTTGCTGGCGAACATGAAGGGAGCTCATAACAAGCTCACCATGTACTGCCCGAGCTTGAGATCCTGTGAGAAATCCATGCCGTGCTTCACGATGTTGTATCCGTAATTCTTGACCATCATGTTGGCGATAGGTTTCCCTGGCCAGGCATAACCGGCGATGAGTTCCGTGATGATGTTTAGGAAGCTATGCGGTACGATCAGCTCTGCGCCGCTCCGAAATCCAGCGCAGAAGTCGAGGACCACCTACATTCGCTGATTGGTGGTGCCCTCCAGAATACCTTCGGGCACGATAAGGGCGACTCCCATCCCGAAACAAACGACAATGAAGCCCCAGACCGGGAGATCAGTGTCCCAGTATCGTATAGTAAAGATCCCCAGCCCGAGGATCACCGCCGTGAGTACCATGTACCACCAGTCCGGAACGTCCTTGTACGACCGCATGAGCCGCTTGTGGATATCTTCTCCCCCATGTCGAGCGTTTTTGAATTTCGCCCAGATCTCGGTCCCGTTGTAGAGATACGTATGGACCACGATCGCAGTCACGGCGGCAAACGACAGCGCATACGAGATCGAGTACGACATGGAAATGTACATCGGGCTGTACGCTTCGTATTTTGCCAGGTTGAGCGAGAGATCGGGGTTGACTACCCGCGTGACGTTGTACGCCTTCCCAGTGTTGTCGAAGGTGGTGCTCGACAGCAAGGGCAGGCTGGGAGAAATTAGCGCGATCGTGAGGGTGTTCAAAGACCTGTATAGCACTCACTACGAACTGAACCACACATTCTTGTAGTACAAGATTGGCGAAAGGAAGAGATAGAAAAAGACGACGACAGCGAAGGCGTTGCAGGTGATGTAGAACGGCGTGGTCAGGGGTACACCTGCATACGTGATCTGCGTCCAGTCGATACTGATGGGAAGCAACCCCAAGCCAGAGTTCATCTGCAAAGTCGATCAGCCAAGGCTGCTCAACTTTCAGTGCCACGAAGACATACCCCAAAGAGGGTGTTGACGATCTGGTTCTTTGGGGCGCACCACGCAATAAAGGCAAACGAGCTCGTACTCGTCCAGATGTAGTCCGGGAACCAAAACAAGACAAACGCGCCGAGGGTGACGAAGGTGAAGAACTTATACCGAGTGATCGTCCAGCCGCTGGCGGGACTATGGTCTTGCGGCTCGTGGAGAGTCCGGAAGATCACTGTGGAAGCGAGGGACGACGGCCAGATCAGTGCACCGGGGTAGACGAGCCATCGCCTAGTAAGGCCGGCGAGACCAAACCTGTTCAGAGTCAGGTAACGCCTGCGTTGTCAGTCGAGGTCGAACATACCCTATCATCTGAAGGAGGAAAGTCATGGATTGCGTCAGTGACTGCACAGGGAAATCGCGAGACGAAGACTATTGTACTTACCTGAGTCGTGAGCAGAAACAAGAAGCTAAAGCCAGCTCCAAAGTCTCTGTTCCAATACACTGGAGAGATGATAGACACCAGTGCGCCCATGGCGTACGCAGTCGAAGAGGTCAGATTCACGCACTAGAGACAGCGAATTTGGTTAAGTCGTCCCGGTTGGATTTCCGAACTTTGCCTAACTCACGATAACAATCAAGGCATGTTCTTTCACTGAGAAGCGTCCTGGGTTGATATCAAACGTGAATGGCCCGAGGGGCACTCTCCATCGTGGTAATTTCTCCCATGCTCGGCCAATGGGAAAGACCAAGATCTGCGCCACCACATAACCGATCGTCAAGGAGGGCTGAGGGGTTCGTCAACGCCTATATCCACCATCATCACTCACGTAACGCAGTCCGAAGAATTGGTTCACTCCTGCAAATACGATGACGAAGACTGTGAGCAGAATCCACGCTCTGACGGTGTTGCAGAGCAGCGTGGGATCGTCGGTGTTGCTAACGCAGGCCGCCACTTCCGGGACTAGACATCCGTCAGATATGACATCTTTCGAGGTGCATCGCCACTGCTCACATGGCGACTGATCCCCCTCGACATTCCATGCGAGCGCTTCTGCAGGCGTAAGCTCCACCGCTTCTGGAGCATCCTTGATGATCTCTTCGACATCATCTTCGGATTTGCCGTGTTCCATATCAGACAGATTCTCCATGTTGGGGTACGGCGGCTCGACATGCTCGCTCGGCTTGTCCGTACCGTACGCTACTGCGACAGTCATTCTGTATGGCCGTACTGTGAGATGGAAGAGAGTCGGGTTCCCATTACCGTCCGTCGCTTTAATCCACCCAAGAGGACGAGGAAAGCCATCGGACTTGCCCGTAGATCACGGCCGTTGCGTGCCAATCACTCTATACGCAGTACCTTTTTCCCAAGCCTCATTGGAGCTGCGACCGTGATCCGAGCTCCAATGACACACATGGGGGATCGGGTCCTGCTCTCGCTAAGGAAGTGCCGGTAAATTCCAACACTAGGCTCTTTGGGGCACAGCCCAGGATCTCATCTTGAGAGATATGTATGGCGACATATCGCTTGCGCCAGAGACCCTATGTAACCCTCCGCTGTTTGCTGGAACGGCTTGACTTTAGCCCAGACCATTGTTTACCAAGACTTGCCATCCGGGTTCTCACTGCCTGCAGCATAAAGTAGCAATGGTGTCGGCTAATTCCTCAGTACCGACATGTAATAAGTGTATTGGTGGAGATAAGCCAAAGACGCCACACGGGACCTGCCGGGGTTGTCGTATCTACGGAGAGACTAGAACTATTTCGCCAAGGTTGCTTGGGCAGACCCAGGACAGGATGGGGTCCGAGGAGGTGCAGATGCCGTAACCTGGTGTCCGGCGTTGCGGCAAGTATGGTATGCAGACCAAGGGGGAGCGCAGTAGTGAGATAGGCCGTGCTCGATGTCGGGTTTCCTGTTTTCCAATACGCCGTGCTCGATGTCGGGTATAAAAGCTGACGATGTCACGACGAGCTGCCTGCTGAATGTATATGGGACGTTCTAGGAGGCTATGCAGCTCCATATCCCGAGCATAACCAGAAGAGACTAGAAACCACTGATTCCCCCTAATTCTACGCGTTAAGGTGGAGGTCGTTTCCGGTGAGCCGTCCCCGAATCAGCAACCTATCCATCGTAGACAACGACAACACAGCATGTTTGGAGCAATTGCAGCGGGTCGTCTCGTGTAGGTCTACCACGGCGAACCCTCTCTGCACCCCCTGGCTGATCCAATCAGATAGCCAGACCAACCTCCAGCAAATGTGAGTCAACGGCGACGGTACCACCACAGATCATGCTCATACGTCTCCTCCGCCAGCGACGAAACCCATTTCGCATTCCCCTTGGAGCAGCCCTATGAGATCAATCATCTGACCGTCTTTCTCCTGGGCACCAGTGAGATCTTTTTTCAGCTTCAGTTTCGTCTGGCACTGATGGCTCGCTAGCTCCCTTTCCGGAGGGCTATGGCGCATCGGTCCATTTTGCTTGGCCAGGCAAAGACTACATACCACTTGGAACGTCAGTCTTGGCTCTGTTGCGGTCTCTTGAGGAGAGGAGAAGACTGATGGCCGTGTAGACTCACCAATGGCCGCCCGTCGGCAATCTACCGACTCCGCCCGCATCTCCCTTCTGACGTCCCGGTATCATCACCTCCCGCGACGCTAGGCATAGAAATAGCACCCCTTGGTCAACTCGAAGCGCTGCAGGCTACTATTGCTAGTTCGTCAGGAAAGGAGGTCGTCAGAGGCGGGAACCAGGATATAGGCAAAATCGCAGAAAAGGTCGTCAAGAATGTGAGCTTTTGCGTGGACTAGTCCGCAGTGCAGAGAGCTATTGCTGATCAAGCGGCAGCTATTCAACTATCTGCATTCATTCGGTGGAGATGTCACGTTGACGTGAGTTGCCGCGAGGAGAAGGCGACGTATTTGGAGTCTGACTTCCCGGCAGACCAGAGACTCCGATACCACTGTCAGTGTTCCAACAGTGGTACACCAACTTCACGCGGAAGATAGAAAACGACAAGGGAGCTTCCTTTTTAGAGAGGGACGATTGACCATGCATACACATCATTGGACCCCTCCGTGCAACTCATCTACAGCGACGTACAATGCAGCGCCTCTACCACAAGAACTCAGAATCCCAGAGTCCTCATCCTCAGGCCCAGATCAGCCCTTCTCTCCCGTCGCCATCCTTCGATCTCGCGCCAACAGTCCTCCGTCGAGTCACCGTCCACGTCCCGGATGAGACTCATAAGATACTCCTCGTAGATCCACTCGTACGATGCTCCAAAGACGAGCTTCTGTCGCTGTTGGAGGACTTTACGTACTCCCTGCGGACTGTTTCCGCTTGTCGGAGGGGTAGTCGGCGGCGTCCAGTACGGGTTGGCGGAGTTGATTGGGACGTCGAGTTCTTTCGGAAGATGGACCAGTCCCGCCCAAAGGAAAGCGATCAGGCGCGATTGAATCTCGGCCAATGGGAACGGAACCACTTGGTATTCTGTGACCGGAGACATCAGCTGTCTCGCTAAGATCCCCAGTGGTGACACTGACGAAGAGCCAAGAATGCTAGAGACCTGTCGTTCTCTAGAAATAAGAGCAGCTCATCCAAATCCTTCGTCCCCAGTCCTTTCAGACCGCCCACTTCCCACTCAGCCCCACCTGTTCTCTCACCCTTCGAGATCACCTTATCCATAACTCGAGCAGACTCGTCGCGCCAAGGCAAGTCCGTCACTTTGCAGAACGGCAACGCAAAGTTGTACCCCGTCGCGAAGATGATTGTATCGATGTCCTCGAGATACTCGGCAGTCCCCTGGAAGTAGATTCGCGATCCTTCCATGTGGGATATCAGTGGATATGGACGGATGTGATCCTGCCACGTCGTCTGGGGGTTCATTTCGCCGATATTGTAACCGCTGGGGACCGTGGAGGATGATTGAAAGACGGTCGTATACGCTGTCTGCTCAGCAGGGGGCGTAGCGAGTCCGCCAGAGGGTTCGATGGCTTCTCCAGACCGAGTGAACTTGCCCACATTCAGATTGGCCAAATGACGGGCGACGTCGGAGCCGGAAGCGTATGATCCAACGACAAGAACTCGTTGACCTTGGTAGTCGCTCGGTCGTCGGTAGTATCGGGAGTGCATCACGCTTCCCGTGTATTCCCTACTTTCCGGCATAAGACGGGCACAGTAGCAGGCATGGAAGACTGAACGTACGTCAAACCGGGAATTTCCGGTATCCAGGAGTCGGAGTAGTGCCCATTAGCTACCGACACATAATCGAACTCCTGGCTTTCTTTCTGGCTCGTTTGCGTGTTCTCAGATTCTATGGTCCATTTCCGTGAGGGTGAAGCTCTGGCAGGGGTATGGTAAAGTCTGGTAACACATGTGGAGAATTGAATGTAGGATAGCAGGTTGTTATCCCTCGCGTATTCCTGTAGGTACTTCAATACGGTAGCTGCAATGGAAGGTCAGCGAGGGCTAGCAAGGGCTAGCGAGGGCTAGCGAGCGGGACCTGACTTGCGTTGATCTGGAAACAGCGGTGTGCCATCTGGAAAAGGCGTCTTCCTGAAGCTCATCAAATCCTGTAGTTGCTCTTCCGTCAGATAGGTGTCCCAAGGATGAGGAGAGGACTGACATGGGGCAGGTTCGTGCGCAGGCTATTGTACATCGGGCTTGGATTCTGTCCCTTTCTTGGATAAAAGAACAGCTGTCCATCTCCATTGTCGCCTCTGAGCGGCAAATGAGGATACGGATCTTTTATCCTGCAGGGCCTTGCTGAGAGAGAAGTGTAATGACATGACGACAAAGCTCACCAAGTCCCTCCCACCTGCTCACGACTCTCGTATGCGACCAGTTCCAGATTGGTAGTGACATTATCTCGAGCAAATGCGTCAACTAGCTGCTTGACCTGGGTCAAGCCAGCTGCTCCTGCGCCTATGACGGCTATTCTTGTAGTCATCGGGAGCGTGACCGTACAGTGTACAGGAAGAGGCAAAGGAGATGCACCGGCTCAATCCGAACGGGTAGATCGGGGTGATTCGCTATCTCTCCGAGTCGGGGGTCCGGAAAGGATGTTCGCTATTGCGCTCGAGTGGGCTGGACCCCTCCGCGATGGCAATAGCTCGCTCCTGGAGCATTGAGCAGCAATTGTTCGAGTCGAGTGCCACGGCGAAAACGCGATGCATTCGACTCGAGATTCCGAACACAACTGGACCGTATCAGCCTATGGGCGGAAGCAAAAGGGGAAAGTCTTAACACAAGCAGAGATCTCGTCGCCTCTGCCTACAATCTCATCATCGCTCACTACACGCATCTAAATCTATCACTCTTAAGCTCCAGCGCGCTAAGCAACGACACTGCGACGCCATCGAGGAGCCCGCAAAGCGGTTCTCACACCGCACCTCGTCCCGTTGAAGTTGGCCACTCCATCCAAAGTGTGTCTCTTGCCGCGCATCTGCAGACCCTCCACCATGGGTATCACATCGGATTTCCGAGACCATATCCTTTCGCAGCCGGCCTCATTCAAGAAGAAAAAGGAGTATGCGCTGCTGGAAGTCCTCGGGAGGGGCGCTTTCGGCAAGGTGGTCAGAGCCACCTGGACTAGGGAAGGGTCCTCGAGGGAGGTAGCGTTGAAGTGCGTCACATTTCCTATCATATGTGACATACGTTGTAACTGACCTGGTCTGCTTGTAGGATTATCAACAAGAAGCTGGTCAAGGACGACGTCAATTCGGTCATGGACGAAATCAACGTGTTGAAAGACCTGGACCATCCCAACATCGTCCACGTATGGGATCATTTCGAGTCAAGGGACAAGTAGGTCGTCTGGCTGGTTGCAGGCGCGACATGGGAGTCTGACAGTTTTGTCAGATTTTACCTGACGTTCGAATTAGCCGTTGGAGGTGAACTGTTCGACAGGATCACGGAGAAGGGCAAATTCACCGAGAAGGATGCGATCGGGGTCATCTAGTGAGTCGTCTCGTCTGCATCCTTGTGAGCCGCTCTGACAAAGGCTTCAGCCAAGTCTTGTCAGCCACTGCCTATCTCCATGCCCACCAAATCGTTCATCGGGATCTGAAGCCTGAAAATATCCTGTACAAGACCCGTCATCCCGACTCGCCCATCGTGATCGCCGATTTTGGAATCGCCAAGCACCTCGAGTCTGCAGACGAAGAGCTGGTGTCTATGGCAGGGAGCTTCGGATATGCTGCACCGGAGATATTGCTGGGAAAGGGGCATGGGTACAAGGTCGATTGCTGGAGCATTGGGTGAGTTGTCTGGTAGCTCCAGGTTGAGAATGGCCTGATCGCTCTTCTAGTATAATAGCATACACCTTGCTGTGTGGTTACTCGCCCTTTCGAGCGGATGACAAGGGCGAGTTGGTCAAGGAAACAACGAGAGGAAAGGTTGTGTTTCACGATAGATACTGGAAGAAAGTGAGCGAGACGGGTGGGTCATTCGTCTCGTTCAGCCGATTCGCAATTGACGAGAGTCTTTTCCGTCAGCCAAGGACTTCATTCGGGCTATGCTACAGGTTGATCCTAAGAACCGACTGTCATCGGAAGAGGCTCTAAATCATCCGGTGAGTCAAACACCACCTCCCAGGAACAATTGCTGATGTGTTTCGATCTCCCCTACCAGTGGATGGCAAATGAATCCGATCCCAACGTAGATGTGCATGATCTAGCTCCCAATATCAAGGAGAACTTCAATCCGAAAAAGAAGTGGGAATCCATCGTCCGAGTATGTTCAGTCGTCCGTGTGATTACCGCGATGCTAACAGACGGCCAGCTGATCAGCGCTTCCAATCGGATACGCTCTCTCTCAAACGCATCGTCTATGAGATCTCAGGCGCAGACGCAGACTTCCGCCCCATCACCTATCACTCCTTTGTCTGTGACGGAGGACGAAGATGAACACCGCGAGGACTATTTCACCGCAGACGAGGACGGGGATGCCGTTGCCGGTCATCCGTCAACGAGGATCAGAAAAGCCAGCGGGGACAAGCTGGAAGTCCCCGGGATGGAGAAATTGCATGTGTGAGAATGATGACGTGAAAGTGTATCAATAATAGCAGTCCGATCTTGGCCATCCCCGTCTTATTAGAAGTATGTAAATGTATTAATTAGTACGCTGGACTCCCACCTGCACAATTTACAAGAACACTCGTATATCATGAGAACAGTCGTAATATTTATGCTCTACTTGAGAGGGAATGTCCTCTGAATTGACCGCTTCGAACAGCCCTCAAAGCCTCAGTGGCGAACGCTTGGCTTTTAGCTTATAACTGCTTCCGCCTCCCCAACCCGATCCTGATCCTGATCCGCTGGATCCCATCTGATAGCCGGCAGGAGTGGCCATGGCGAATTGACTCGAACAACTCATGCTACAGCTGGAAAGCGCGGACTGAGCGTCCGCCATCGAGGCGACGGTAACGGTCTGCGTCTGATTCTGCACCTCGGTCTTTGTAGCGATTTCCGTTTGCGTCGCAAGATCCGTTTGCGTCTTTGTAGCGGTCAGGAGAGACGAGATGACGTCCGTCGCGGTGTGGGTGACGGCTTCGGTTTTCGTGGCCACCTAAAGTACTTATGATCAGCTTGAGGAAATGAGGGCAATGTGGCGAATCACCTCGGTCTGGGTGGAGACTTGATTTTGGGTCACGGTAGCCAGTTGCGTTTGCGTCTGTAGCTCGGTCTGGACGGGAAACGGGCTCAGTACTGGAACTCAAGCGATCATAAATGGACTCACTGCGGTGGAGACGTTGTTGATCACTTTGGTAAGCGTGTTCTCTTCGGTGGCAGTTTCCACTTCAGTGGCAGTGAGTTTTTCGACCTGGGTGGAGACTTCAGACTTGATCTGGGTCTGGATCGCGGTCTATCGACTTCGTGAGCTCGTGCGTAGAGAAGATCTCCAAAGATTGACCTCGGTGGCTGTCTTCGTTTCCAATTGAGTGACCGCTTGAGTTTGAGTCTGGACTTTGGTTTGCGTATCAGTCGTGGTCCTGGGTCGAGAACGAAAGTGAGTGATCCATCTTTGTCAATAGGACAGTGAAGCATTCATACTCGTTCCAGAATTGGGTCATGACGTCGGTCTCTGTCGCCAACTTCGTGATCTGGACGGTAGTGGGTACTTGTTCCGTCTTATCCCATATCAGCATCCGCACTCAGCAAGAGGAGACGGACCTACCATGGTTTTGGTCATGAAGACGGTCGACATGATGGTCGTCGGAATCGTCGTTGTCTGCACCATGGTCTCCGTTTGCGTCATCGTCTCCGTCATGTTGTGGACTAGAGTTCTTCGGGGGCGTGAGCTAGGCATGACCTCCAAGTGATCAGAATGAAAGGAGTTACTGGAGCTGGGTCATCACGACCGTTGTAGGCAGTGTTTGTGTGGCCGTCACAACTCTAAAACATTGTCAGGCCCCTTCAGACGGGACTTAGTAGGCTCACTTAGTAGCAGTCTCCAGTTGAGTCTGAGTGGCAGTTTGCACTTCTGTTTCTGGTTGAGTCTCGGTCCTGTTGAGTGATCAGCGGAAAGCCCTGAAGTCATGGAGCGCGGTGTGCCCTTACATCGTTTCCATCTGGATAACGGTCGTAGGCTGTGTCTGGGTTCTGTGAGAGTGTCAGATGAACGCGCTGATAGCCAACAGGAGCTACGTACACGGTCGTAGTCTGCACTTCCGTCTTTGTTGAGACTTGTGTAGCCGTGGACACTCTGATGCGTGATCAGACATCGGTCCCTCCGAAGATGCTCGTCCAGGACTTACTCCGTGGACGTCTTAGTCAACGTGCCTTTGATTCGAATTATTACCTCTGTCCATCGCAACCGATTACTGCTCACTCAATATAGTCATAGTAGACTGATAACACCAGGACTCGATGACTTCCGTGGTGATCTGTTCTGTCAAGATGTCAATATTCGAGAGGTGGCGGTCGCGGGCAGGGAACCTCACCTTGGATGATGGTGGTCTCGTAACAGCCAAGACTGGTTTGGTACCATCCCAAAGGAGTACAGTAGCCACCCGAAGATTTGCCATAGCCGTAGCCACAATTCATCGAGTTCCAACCCCATGCGGTGACGATTGGGTAGTAAGATGCTTGCCTGTCTCGGGATCAGGGCAGGCGATGTGGGCCATGCCATGGAACTCACCATTGAGCCGACATTATTTCACCGCAGCCCCAAGCCCCGCACGAGTCTCCAGACTGACTGACATATGCGGCGCCAGACGCAATGGCTGTAGGCATCGGAGGTGGAGTCGCTTCAGAAGGCGAGGAGGTGATTGCAGCCTGAGGAGCACTGGTCTGCGAAACTGTTACGGCACCTGTTGAGGCAGCCACAGAACTTGACGATGCGGGCGATGGATTGCTACTCCAGCCGAGTATCTCTTGTCCGGCGGCCGATCGCGAGGCCATGAGAGTGATCAAGATAGCGGAAATGACCGGCATGTTGGGAGGGGTATCTTGAGAAAAAAAGGAAGAGAATGTCGTGTCAAACGATTAGATTGCCTTCAAGGCGAAAAGAATGAGAAGCGAAGAAAAGAAGGGGGATCAGAAAGCGTGGGTCAGCGAAACCAAATCGGAAGAACGAAGTAAGATGAGGTGAGAGGGAATAGGAGTATCGAAACTCGCTGCGCTTTTACACGCTTTGAGGTTTACTACACCGCCGGGGTCGCCTGGACGACTGTACACGATCTGTCGGACGAGGGTTCGTCGAGCAAAGTAGTGCAAGATTACAGGAACGTCATCTGGTTAGAGTCTTTTCGTTGCTTGGCACCGCCGGCGATGCCACCTCGACAACACGGAGGTTACTTTCGTCTCAAGGGTATTGGCCTGGTTGGAGATTCCCGTCGCACTGATGCATCCGTTGCACATCATAGGAGATTGGTGTACTGTCATCGGTATCCGCAACACACGGATCAGCAAGGCCTTCCATGGTGATCTTCCCTCACGACGATAGGATAGCCTGAGGAGGAAAGTCCTCTGGTTGGTTCCAATGGTGACTTCGCCCCGTCACAGCCCCGCTGCTGACCGACCAACGTGATGATCGGGGCCACCAGGTCAGTGCAAGCGGAAACGCATTTGGCCCGGGTAACGACTGCAGAGAAGGCATGCATATGAACATAGAGTATAATCATGGTATAGTAGTGCTCGGTATATACACCCCTCGCCTCACGTTGATACAGACTCATACAACCTCAAGAACCTCCGCATATACGGCTACCGTTTCCCACCATGCAGTTTCTCGTTCAACAGCGCCCGAACATTGACTTGAGCCCCTGTTGGGGCTTTGTTTGGCTTCTATGTATGCTGATCTCAGCCATGGACCGTAAAGAACAACAAATACTTTACCTTTTTCTTTCGGAACAGCACATCTTCGACGGGTCTCGGTGGCGGAGGAGGGGGTGCCGGGCCGCGAGGCTGCTGGGATTTGGAGGTTGATGCTCCAGTAGAGGCCTGAGGAGGTAACGGACGTTTGGCCGGAGCTGAGTGGGATGCGACGGGAACCGGAGGAGGAGAAGGGGGAGGTTCAGATGTTGGAGGCGGAGGTTTGATCGGCATGTTTGCTTTCGCCAGACCTTTCAGTTCCTCAACCTTTTTCTTCTTCTCCTTCTTGCTTATGTCATCGTCGGAGTTTCTCTTCATCGAAGCGGCAAGCGCTTTCGGGGTGAGAAGGTCACCCTTGAGCGCAGGTGTTTCCATCGACTTTTTCGAGCTCTTGGAGGCCTGTTCCTCCTTTTCCTTCTTAGGCTTTGTAATCTTGGGCGCCTCCATGACTTGAGCCGCAAAGATTGTGGGCGTATACTATTGCGACATGAGTTTACGAATCACAAACGAAGCTGGTAGCAGCTTACGTCGATATAGAAGCCTCGATCCCTAGCATCACCCACGATAGTTTTCCACCTCTCGTCGCTTCTCTCCAATGTCGGCCCATTCCCGATCACGAAAAGCGAACTCTTGGCTCGAGTGAGAGCTACGTTCATACGTCGAAAGTCTTTCAAGAAACCAATCTGTCTCAGGTTGGGACCGGATCGGACACACGAAAGGATAATGATATCTTTCTCCTGACCTTGGAAACCGTCGACTGTGTTGAATCTGTTAAACTTTAGCGCAACATATTGATCGATTCGGAGATAGCAACCCACTCTACCATCTCCAGAATCTGTGGACCAAAGGCATCGACGAACTTCCTCTTGAGTTCCATCAACTGTTCTCGATACATAGTAATCACGCCAACCCTCAACGCTAAGTTGATTTTGGTACCAAAATCCGCTTCCAAGCGGTGGTAAAGCTCCACGGCGACAACAGCTTCCTGCGGATTCTTTGTCGACGTTTGAGCGCGCACTTCGTTGCCCTCGACATTGAAGAATCGATACGGTCCAAAGATATTCCTTTGATGCCAGATCGCAGCGGTCTTTTTGTCCATCCCGGGACCGTCCATCAATTGACTATTGTAGAACACCTTGGAAGGCAGTTCAGAAATGAAGGGGTGCATTCGGTATTGAATGCTGCAGTCGTCAGCCAGTGATAACGGATCGGGCTTACCTCAGGAGCTGCACGTTTCCGGGACGAAGGTTGGCGATTCGGACGAAAAGACTTTGATTGTAATTGAACTTCTCTGCTTCCGTACTGAATGTCGTGGGCGGTAATTGGTTGGGATCTGGGTACAAGGTCAGCACGGCTTCTCCTTCGATTCGTCGACTCACCTCCAACCATGACACATCGTCGGCAGCCATACTTCAAGGGAATCAGACAGCTCAACTCGATAGCCTGAGCGGCCTCATCGATTATGACCATCTCAAACGTCGACGCGCTCAAGCTTTCCTGCCCAGCTCCGGAGAGTGTTGAGCAGATGATGTCGGCGTCGTTCAAGGCAGCTTCACGAGCGGCTCTTCTAGCTCCATCCAAATGTCGAGTAGCATCTCTCGAAGCGTCCTTGGCTCTAGAGAGCGCTTGACCGAGTCGTGTTCTCTCGGCAGTCAACGCATGTATCTCCGTGCCCAACCTCTTTTTCGCTTCGTCATGACCTTGAACGTTCTTCAACTCCTCCAGCTTGGACTTGATACCGTCCTTCACTTGCTCCAACTCCTTCTGGATTTCGCCGTATTTACCGCCATCGCTCGACCTGTTGTCAGCGTTGATCTTGGCTTCAACGATCATATCCAGCGAGATATCCTTGACGGCTATGTTGACGCTCGAGTCTTGCCCTATTCGAACGATGGAAGGTCTCCGATCGTTGGACACGCCCGGGATTCCATCCATCAAACGTTTACAGACTTCATCGATGGCCGCATTACTCGGTGCGCAAATCAATAGTTTCGATTTCGGCGGCTTCTCTCCATTGACAGAGATGAAAGCTTTTCTCCCTGTGAGGAACTTGCTGACCAATCCGCTGATAGTTTTGGTCTTACCCGTACCGGGTGGACTTCGCTCGTCAGCTTTATTCGACGAAAATAAACCTACCCTTGAATCAAGGAAAAGCCGTCAACAGACATGGCACCAAGAACAGCCTTTGCTTGAGGCTCATTTAGGTCATAGCTGCCCATAGCCTGCCGGACTTCATCTTCCGAAAGACACGGCGGAGTAGCGCTCTTTCCGTCCAGGACATCTTTCAGGATTTCCGTCTCGTAGTAGGGTAAACCCTTCAACGCGCCAAACTCTCTAAATGCCGTACCCAAACTGGTTCATATGAGCATGCTTCCACTTGAAGATAAGGCCGTTCCACTCACGAAATGTATTTTTGCAACTGCCACCTAGATTTTCCGCTCAGTGCTGGACGATCTAGCATTGCCAAGATCCGGACACCGAAATCCATTCCTCGAAATGTTTTCTTGTACGATTGAACTTTTGCCAGAATGGGTTCTGCGTTGCCAGGTTGTTGAAGGGAGACGATGTCGGTGTCGCTTGCGTACCACCCAAAAGGGGCGTCACCAGGAATCAAAAGTGACAGATCGATGTAGTCGTCTTCGTAAGTTCTTCCTGTCACCTCGACGGTGAGGGTCTGCTGAGAACGATTTCGCTCATTACCACACTGAGCCCAAAGTTCTTGAAGGAACAGGGGGAGCATGGTCTTTTCGTAATCTTGACCCGACGCGAACGTAGAGGGAACAGGACCCATGGAGGCCAGACCGGCAGCAAACTTCGGATGATGAGGCACGGTGGTGCCCGTATGATCGGGATTCCAGGAGATGACATGCCGGTATAACAGGCTGAGATCGGGTCGTAGTCTTTGTTTAATCGCATGAGCCCTGGCTCTCTTGTCGTCCTTTTCTCGCAAGATATGCGCCAAGGACGAGTCCATCATCTTGATCTGTCGTCTCTCAACGACATGTTTGACTGCTTGCGGAGGCGCTTTCTGGCGAGCGATCAGAGCCGAGACACCCTTCTCGTCGTCGGAAGAGGTTTCCGATTCGCTAGCGCTCGACCCAGAACTCTCCACTGGCTGAATGACTCGAGGCCTGGATGTGTTAGCGCCCAAGCCGGTGCCGAGGGTCGAGGCAGCAGGTAGTTTGGGAGCCCGTCCTTCGTCTCGTTTGGCCGCGGCTGCTTTCATGCGGTTGTCGGCGCGGACTTCTTGCCGAATATTCTGCATAAGACTCGATTTGAAATGGGTACGACCTGGAGCCGGTTTGGGCGGAGGAGGTTTGGGTACCACATTGATGTTGAGCTTGGAGAATTGTGAAGGTTTCGCGGGAGGCGCCTTGGTGGAAGGCTTGGTGGGTTTGAGATGAGGCACGACCTTCTCCCCTTTCTCTAATTTGTCCAGATCGGCAGCGGATAATTCAGAAAAGAAATCGTCAAAGTCGTCCTCGATTTCGATCGCGGCTTGTTTCGTGGAGCCTGCTTTGAAGATTGGTGCCAGTTTCGGAGTCGAGCTGCCAGAGCCTTTCATCATCTGTTCAAAAGCATTCTTGACGGGTTTGGCAGGACGTTTCGATTCAGTGGCCGAAGACTCCTTTCTCACTTGCTCGACGAATACCACATCGTCCTCTTCTACCATCGGCAGGTCGAATGGGAGCAATAAATCTGCCAATTCGGACCGAAGAACGTCCGAGAGTAATCCCCCATACGACTTTGAGACTTTCCTCACAAACTTGTCGATCTCGAGTAGGGTGCTCTCCAAGTCGCGGTTCTGTGAAAGATCCGGTTTCGACTTTCCGATCCTTCCGAGGATGGTCTTGACGAGCTCGTGGGTTTGATGTAGCGTCTCCAAGCTGAACAAATAAGCCAGGGTACCGTAAAGAAGCGATGGGCTTACTCTGTCAGCCTGAACCACGGTACCAAGTTCTTCAGAACCTCGGCCAGATTCAAAACCATAGACTTGCCCACCGACGTAGTCTTGACTGGAGTGGCTTGGTTCTTTTCGTTGAACCTATCCGCCGTCTGCCCAAGCATCGCTGCTTCGAAACTTCTGATGTAGTCCACCATGCATCGACCAAAGATCAATGCGTCTCGCATCCAGTCTGTCATAATTTCGTTGCTGTAGTAATCCGCCCACGATACGGTCCTCTTGAATATCAGAGCCAAAGCCGAGTTCATGAGTTGCCACAGCAATCCGATCCTCTTGCTCATCCGCTTTCCGTCGGAGTAGGACGCTAGGAAATCCTCGGTTTGAAGGAGGGCGTCGCAAGACTCCGAAGGTCGACACAGGACTTCGAGGATATCGGTAAAGCACCTCACCAACCATTTAGCTTGGTAACAAGACTCGGGAGTAAATTGTGCGGTTTGGATAAAGGTTCGCAGAAAGTCCGCCAGACCATCCATCGCAGCATCGGGGAACTTTTGCAGTAAGACTCGGAAGCAGTCGCCACGATCGTCCACCTCGTCGAAGGACTGCCGAATGACGTCCATGACCGGGTCATGTACCTCTGCTGCCGGAGACAGAAGAAGCACAATTCCGACCTTGCCTAGATTCGGTTGTTGCCATAGGCTTCGCACGATAGTCGGATCGGGAAGGGTGGCGAGAGCTTCAAGAGCGGAAGGAAATTGTTTGTCTCTCGTAGCGGCGAGACTCGAGTTGATTGCTCGGACGCTAACGGTCCACTGCGCTTCGTCGACGACCTTCTCCAGACCCTCAGCGGACCAAGCCATAGTCCTATCCAGCTTCTCCATGTGCGAGAACGGAACGACCGCCTTCATGAGTATGGCGATCCCTTTGACATCCTGCGGCGAGAGAGCTTCGTAGGTGGTTGACCACAGATCTTTTCTGACAGACACCACCGGCAGCTTGTCGATCTTGTCCGGTGGTCCGACCACCAACTTCCGCTTCTCCTTCTGCTTCCGACGCCGTTCGTTGTAGGACGCGAGCGCCATACTGAGCATATTCTCGGCGATGTTGTTTCCGTCGACAAGGAAGATTTGAGTGAGGAGATCTCGAGCATGATGTCGGGCATCAGACCATGTAGGGCTTGGGTGATCTTTCGGTTGGAGAGCTACTGTCGCTATGAATAACGCATGAACGTCGAGGGTTGACGTCAGCGAGCTCTGTAGTGATTTGTTGGTGGAGGGGATGCGAGTTTGCACAGCGAGGAGCGCCTACAGAACGTCAGTCGTATCTTTTAGGCTGGTTCGAGGAACAGCACCTACCTGAAAGCCAGCAGAAGCTGCTGCCGCCCTCGATTCCCCCGTAAACCTTACATGCTGTAATTCTTTGAAACAGCAGTGGATGATCTTTGCTAACGCCTCAGCAAAGCCTAATGCATTGTCTTTGGTCGGATCGCCGGTCTCCAGATCAACCAGTGATAGCAGAAAATTGGTGACCCAACTGATAGGTCCTGTGCGGTTGATTTCTTTCTCTTTACCTTTGCTTGAGATGGAGGTATCGCTAAGCGAGCCAGAATCAAGGGGATCTGCGATTGAAGGGTAGCATTCCACCAGCAGCGCGAGAAAGGATGGATTCTTCCTGATCTCGGAGAAGAGAGTATGAGGAAAATCGGCCGAGGAGTCGAACGACCAGATATGTCGGCTTGGCGATAGAGCCAACAATGCGGCAAAGCACTCGAGAATGACCGGGAACGCTGTTTGTGTAAGCAAGAGGACATGATATCAACATACTGTCCGATTTGGTGCCCAGAAGTCCAGACAGGACAGCGGCTAATCCCCTTTTAGAAGACTTCCTTTCTTCTTCCACGTTTCCCTCGATCAATCCTCTTCGAGCGGCTTCTATCGACAATCCCCCAGAGTTGATCAAATCAATCGTCACTCGCCACTTTTCCTTCGAGTCTCCTTCCCATATCTCGCTATACAGCTTCTGGACCTGATCTCCGACACCAGTTGCGCACCAATCATGGAAAGAAAGTGGTCGACGAGATGTGGACGGTAACAGGGATCTTGCCCATTCTCTCTTAGTGGAGTTTTCGGAGTGGAGGAGACAGACGAGTAGAGGTGTGAGCCCCAATGAGGTAACGGATGATTGTCCCAAGGAATGTGATGAGGAGGAAATGGTCGAGTCGAGGAGGGTGGATATTTTGGGATCGGATAGAAGAGTTGGTTCGCTGAACAGGAGTTGGACAATGGAAGTCGGTAGGGAGAGTAGTGTGGTGGCGGAGTTGGAAGCCCCGTATATCGTCTCGGATGCCTTGTCGTATTCCGACAGTATCAGATTCGCTTGCCATTTATCTACAGCTGCGAAGAAGTTTGTCCTGGTTTGAGCAGGATACGTCGAAATGTACCTGATGAGATGATGGTCAGCATCTTTGGCTGTGGGTCATTAATACGTCCTCACTTTGATCCGAATATCCTCCTAGCCGCCCCAAACCCCCTCGCACACTTCTCACATCGCCCAAGAACCGCTTCCAATGCCTCAATCCATGCCTTTGAGGTTCCTTCTCGTCGGAATGCGAAAATGAAGAGGAGGTAGGTAGCAGCTTCTGTGTGAAGCGAGGAGAGTGCTTGGGAGCAGTACCAATGCGCCTTCTTCGCACGGCTCGAGCTGGACGCCGTTGATGTGGGTAGTAACAGGTTATAGACCGGGTTGAGGATAGCATCTTGAGGTGCAGCCTGATCTCGAAGTCTGGCCGCGAGAATCTCTTCCACCTCTCTCATCGATGACCCATCCGACGACATTATATGGATAAGCCCCGGAAGGTAGAGCTGATGTCTTCCGAGGCTGTTCTATGTTGGTGCAGAGGAGAGGACGAAGTCAAGAAATCAAGCGATGATCATTATCGACGAGTCACGGTGCGAACGGTACGCGCCGATTGCAATGTAGCCAAAGTGGCAAAATTGCGTTTGCTATTGCGGATCATCAAGGAGAACAAGTAGGCTGAGGGTATCATCGGATGCTCTGCGGTGAGGCAGAGGACTATCCATAAGAGTAGTCATCATATGAATAATTCGAGGAAAAAAACCGATGAGGGCAAGACAGATTTCGAGTCGGCCATCCGTCAATGGGATGTATGAGGCCCCTGGCTCGATGTAGTTACTGATGTGTCGACGTAGATTTGGGTGAAATCCTCATCTTGGTCGGATATACCTCACAAATAACCTCGTTATTCAAACAACAAACACCGTTCTGTTTGTGAACGCCTCGTGAACCAGCATTGTGATTTCGGCCAAGCAAGACATGTGAGACGATTTCAGTCCCTCATTCCGCCCAGGCAACAAAGTATAGCTGCACTGATCGTGCCCGTATAAGTAACAGTGAGTATCCTCTGTCTTTCCTTTCTTCATCAAACCAGCTTGTTCTTTTCGCTTTCGATCTCGCTCTTCTTTTTATTTTACTTTTCAATTCATTTCGATCTCTAGCAGCCCGGTGCTCGTTTACCTTCTCACCTAACTTACTTCACTTTATCCATTCTTCAACGTTGATTATCCACGATATGTTCTCCTTCGCGATTCTCTTTTCACTGCTCGCAGTCATTGCTCAGGCCGCTCCCGTCCCCATGCCTGCCGTGATGGCATGTTTTCCGTCTTTGGGTGGCGAATCCCACACTGATGAGTCGTTCAGGCGGGTCGAATGGACGCTAGACTGTTTAACAACGGCGATCAGCTCCAAGGTATCCCGTGTTGGATCAATGGGGAGTACGGAATCCTCCGAAACACCGTCTGCGAGTTGGTACGGCGATCGATCTGCTCCTCGAGTGCTGTTGACTCCGTGATCAGGATGCCGAGCTTCACCTCAAGAAAAGACTCTTGGACAACGCTTACGATACCGAGGGCGTTGTCGGAGACATCGTCGTACGCATCTCTCCTCATTTCTGAGCCCGACTAACGATCGGCTCTGCGTGCGCAGGACTCTCTTACGGGTCATCGATACGGCTCCACCCACGGAGCTCCTATTGACGCTGGTGCCTTCGCCCTTACCAACCTCAAGAGAAATGGACTCTTCCATCAGGCGCCCAAAGGGGATGGGGTCGACGGCATCCTTCGAGTAAGCTTCCGTCGACTTTGCTGTCCTGTTGTGAGTACTGACGGAGCCCTACAGACCCTCAGTCAGGATCTAGGACACACGGTGACCAAGCGAGGCGGTCTGCTCGACAAAGCCAATCCCGTCAGCGCGGTCGTCCGAGTACGTTCCCAATCATACCGTCCTTCTGCGAGATGCGAGATGCGAGCTCACTCACGCCTCAGGTCGTCGACAACGCATTGAAACAACATGCCAAGAAAAGCCTCCTTGACACCGACAGATACTATAATGGCAACAACGGCTTGCTCGACAACGTCGATGTCAGTAATCACCTTCTTTGATATCCATGCACTGCTCACTAAGCTGTGAAGGCTGTGGTCGACCTCACCGGCGATAGATACGCAAGTCCTCTCGAATCTAAATTGCAGATCACAGCTGACTTTCCAGCCAGGACTCGCCTTTTGACAGCTTCCTCGGGCCTCTCAAGCGACAACTCGCCGGCTTATTCGGGGGTTCCAATACCAGCCCTAACGACCACTCCATCGCCAAAGTCACTGCTCTAGTATGTAGCTTTCTTGACATGTTCTGTCGCAAGACTGAAATTTACAGATCGATCCGGGAACCGAGTGCTACGGCAGAGGGGTGAGTTTTGAAGCATCTCACCATGAAGATGCTAAGCCAGGTGTCTAGTATGCCTGCCACGAAGGGTTGCTGGGGAAGCGATTCCTTGCCGACTCGGGCAACGACGATATCGTAGCTCACATCACCGCCGCTGTCGGGAAACAGCAAGGTCTCACTAAACTTATCGTGAGCTGTGTCCTCTTGCAATTGCATCATTCCGAGCTGAAAGCCCACCAGCCGGGTCCTGCTTCGGGCTTCCTAAAAGTCAAACGGGGTTTCGGAGGTCTGGGTGGTCTGGGTGGTCTGGGGGGTCTCGGCGGCTTGACGGGTTCCACTGATGGTCTGACCTCTGCCGCAACGAGTCCTCTGTCGTCGGGTCTGGTGCGTGGTTTGAAGCTGGGGCATTGAGCACGGTCACTGATCGTTGAAAAACAGCTCGGGGGCGGTGTTGGTCATGTAAGTCTTGAAAGAGCCCAACAGCTTCGACTCATCTGACAAATCACTTCAGCTCTAAGCAATGCTCGAGATCAATAGCTTTGAGGATACCCCATGGTCAACGGAATTCAATTCATCCATACCACCTAAAGCAGACTGAACCGATGTGACAGCCGATGGCCCCTTCCCTTTCTGCCTGACGCACAGAAATTGAGATTCCGAATCGTACATTCTGTTCGCATTACACGCTGATCTCCCTACTCCGCTTGACTGAAGACTTAGTAAGCGGTAAACCACCCGGCGTCCTTCCTGGCTTTTGTCATAGCTACGAGGAACGCGTATCAGAATCAGACAGAAGCGATGATAACAGGCAGAACATACCAGCAATGATGGCACTTCCCACCCCCGAACCATCCTCTGCATGGTGGGTAACAATCTTTTTGCCCTTTTCCCCGAAGATATCGAACAACGCTTGGTGGATTCTCGCCGGGAATCCGGGGTATTTCTATTGACGAGACCATGGTTAGCCGGGGCCGGCTACTCTAGCAGATCAGGACATGGCTACTCACGTTGTAGAGAGATCCATCGGCACCGACAGCACATCCCTTCGAAACCGTCAGAGAAAGAAAACTCCTTGATGATCGAAGATCTCACAGTGTCAAGATAGCCCTTCTTGGACACGATGGCTGCGATACCGCAGGCGGACAGTCTAGCCGCTCTGGTACCAATCAACACGGCTAGCTTTTTGAAGAACTGCCTCTCTTCTAGAGTGGTTTCGACACCGAAGAAGTGGGAGAAGACTCCAATAATCGTCAAAAGCTCGTCGGTGGTGTCACTGAAGTACAACTCTGGTCAGCCGGACGACAGCTATCGTAGTGAAGACGACGCACCTTTCCATCAGACTCAAGAAAGCAGTGTCGAAAGCATAAGCTTTTTCGAGCTTGTAGGTGTTTTGACCCAAGAACAGATCCCCGTTGTCGAACAATTCGACCAGTATCAAACGGAAGATCTCCCCAAGGTATAAACCAGCGATCATTTTTTCGAATGACTTTCGCTTGTCAGCTGTCTTTCCGATCCACAACGCGTCACCTTACCTGTTCTCCCGGCTTGTTGGACGACTCGTCTATGATGATATCGTATTTGGTTCGAGCTGTACCGGGTCAGCTGGGGCAAAAGCTGACTTGTGGCTCACTCACGGAGATGTTGGTGCTCGAATGAGTCGAAAGCTCCCCATTCACACTGCATGTCTTGTGAGTACATCTCATCTGATCACACATATACGTGTTCTTGACTATCCTCGCGTCACTTACGTTGATAGCCATTCTCTGGCCAGCCGGTAGTCCAACGTGACTCATTTTGGGAATGTTCTCGGCGGTCTCCATGTAGGCAGCATTACATCCAGTTCCGAAGATGACGGCAATCTTAGTATGTGGGTCGACATAGTTCGATGCGATGAGCGTTCCAGTGGTGTCGTTGATGAGGGCAGTCAATTCGATGGGCACATCCTGGAAGCCAGATGAGTAACATAATACCGCACTTAGACAACACCCACATATTTCTTCAAGCTGTTGGCGAACATCTGGGCAACGTCCTTTCCTTCGGTATTAGGAGCGCCGAAGCCTTTGGTCCATCGGATGAGTTCTGCAGTTGAGCTATCAGTTGTGTTCTGAGCAGAAGGTTGAATTCGCTTACTCCCGTGATCGATTCTCTCTTGGCTTTTGCAGGTCAGATAAGCGTTTGACGCAAAAGATGTTTGAACGATATTAGATACTTACTCGCAAGGGTAGGAGAACTGATTCACGTAATCTTGTCAACATTGAACAGCTTTTCGAAGTCTAGCCTTCAAACTCACGGTAAAACCCAGGGGAAGAATACCATGACTAGCATCTCTACCGAGGTTGTCGCTGATGAAGCTGGAAAGGCATTCCGCGCAGAAATCAAACCTGGCAGAAAGGTGGTTAGTTACCTAGCTGTACGGTTTCCCCTGATTCCCCTCAACAATACGAGCGAGTTCTAAACCTTCGCAGGCATAACCCCTCCACCAACCCTCACTCGCACCAAGTGCCGCTACGCTTTCCCAGTTCGGAGACAGAATGACTTACAGATTGGCACCGTCGTCCTGCTTTTGCTCCTCTGTTAATCGGTATTTCGTTTGCGTGATCTCGAATTTCCCGTGGCCTTGGAGAGTGACGAGACAGACCCGAAGGTTGGTTCCTCCGAGATCCAAAGCCAAGAATTCGCCGACTTCTTCTCCGGTAGGCCACTGTGTCATTCGTCAGTTGAGCTAAAACAGACGTAAGAAGGGACTCACACCAAAGACATAAGTTGGGACTTGATGACGGATTATCAGTCTTCAGAAATAGCAACCGGTTGACGTGACTCACTCATAGGCTGTATTGCAGGGATCAGTATTTACACATTTCACGTATCCCGGCAAGGATGCGACATACCACGATCTGCCCATCCTTCTTCAGGCCGTTATCAAGAGTCGTCTCGAAGGCGTGAACGATCATTCGCATCCTCTGGGGAGTGACTGATCTCGTACGTCAGCCGAGCATCTCAATACACCCAAATGATGAACCGAGGTCGGGCTACAGAAGGCTGACAGACTCACGCGTGAGGAGGGATTCATATTTCCTCAAATGATCCGCCATTGTTTCTAAGGGTTATCCGATAAGCGAGACTCCTGCGGAGGGTAGCATGTTACATACTCTTCTCGGCATGGGGAAAGTTGTAATCATCCTACAAAGCAGCTGTCAGTCACAGACTCAAAGAGTGATCAATTATCGCTCACATTGGTTCGAGTATGGTACACGGCGTGCGATCCACTGGGAGAGAGAACCGACCCACTACCTCTTCGACTAGTTGTTCTAGAGCCCAACACCTCCGCGGACGATTTCCTCTCCATGGCAAGGCCGCTGTGCGCGCCCATGGAGGATTTTCTCCCGCTGACCGAACCGATATTGGTCCCGTTGTCAAGGACACTACCGGGAGAAGCGGATCTTGGCGCGGGGGATGTGGAGAGGTTGGCGAGCTTGCCAGCCAGAGTAGCGGGGGAGGGCGCGTCGGCAGACATGGTTTCGACTATTCTGGGCAGCGGGGTCAGACTTGACATATTGGACGGCGCGGTAGTGGGTAAGGGATGGGTGAGTTGAAGAAGGAGGAGGGACTCACGGGAGAAGTAGCTTGGTGCTGCGGGCGACAAAGGAGGTAAGGGTCAGGTCGGGTGGCTGGGCGACAGTGAGTGTCAGAGACCAACCTTTGGGTGTGTAGGAAGTGTTTTAAGAGCCTCGCCAAGTGGATGCAAGCGAGAGACTGAGGAGGAAACCAGTTGGCAACAACTTTGCGCGTCTGACAAAAGGGTGGAGTAGCATGACGTGCGTCTCTTTTTGCTTCCGCTTGGGGCCATTGCCGCAATTGCCGCAAATCAGACCGAAGATGTGGGGAAAGAGCCGTGTGGCACACGGAGGCCTCGAGGGAACCGTGGCGGGAGGACGGGACCCCACCTGGCAAGTCACATCATCGATGCGGTTCTCTTCTGGGTTCGACTTCCACTGTGTTCTAGAACTGACAATATGCGAAGCGTCTTATGGTTGGTGGAGCTTCCGGGAATCACACTCTCACAGTCTCGCACTTTGGCCACGCCGGGGAAATCATTTGCAAGAGTCAGCTTGTTGTGGTCTTCTTTGGTGAATGGAGTATTCTCGGGAATAATCTTGGGTGAAGGAGAAGCTGTCTGTGGACAGGAAATCATCTCCGATATCGTGAATTACGCATCAGCTATATCCACGGGGATTCCTAGAACCGCCAAAGGAGGAGGGACCAGATATAATGTCGAGCGGGCCGAGCAGTTTCAAATTACTCTTCCCTGAACATCCATGTTCACTGCTCAACCTTACCTTGCGACCCCCACCCCCGGATGAATGAAACGCAGACTGTGAAGGCGAATCTCTCTCAACACTACGATCAACGACACAAACACGAGCCGGAATACAACCACAGCCACCAAAGCCAACACCAATATCACAATGCCGTCGGTTCCACACAAGAGAGCTCGAGCCAGGTCTGTCGACAGGACCTACAACAGGAGCTGTCAGGACGGTGATGCGGACTTCCTCCTGATCTCAAGCGACAACGAAGTCTTCAAGGTTCACACTTACGTCTTGAAGGCTGCAAGGTGAGGAATCCCTAACATCGGTCAATAACATCATACTTTAATACCCTGTACAGCTCGGTGTTGAAGGACACCCTTACCATTGTGACTGCACCCCAACCGACGGACGCTACACTGCCTGAAGTACGACTCACGGATACCTTGATCGAGAGCAGACAAATCGTGAAACTGTTCTTAGACATTCTGTACGACCGACCATTCCTCGACCCAGCGACCGCCAAGCAGGGCAGAACACTGCCTTCCGTATTATCACTTCTGAAAAAGTACGACTGCTCCAAGGATCTCCGGATGATGGGTCTCAGATTACGAGCTTTGATGGATGTCAGAAAGTCTGGCATCGATCCTATGCGTGTCTTCGCGGCAGCTGCTCAGGTGGATGATGTCGAGACATGTATTTGTGCGATCAGAAAGCAGGGTAGCAATGTCTGGAAGGCGGACGTAAAAGAGGGACGAGAAATGGAGATGGGTCTCAAGGGAGGGGCAGTTTTCGATTTGACTGCGGCGCCACTATTCTACTTTGAGATCGTCCCGGCTAGATATCTCGCCGCTCTGGCAAGAGCCAGTAGAGAGAAGAACACCGGATCCCGAAAGGCCGATTGGGAAAAGGTCGCCGACGAGTTTGGGAGACTCCTGGGTCACCCTCGTGTGTACTCCTCTCATCATCTCATCCATTATTGTGGAGCTCATTATTCCCTTCTCCTCGATTCTCAAAACCACAGCGAAATCCACTTGACTACCGAGTCTCCTTCCCTCCTGTACCTCTTTGTTCTTTACAATTTAGCTTGCTTACTGGTCGACTTATGGTTATTTGAGTGAAGGTGGAGTGGAAGGGCTGTATTACACTTGGTAGGGTACCACAGATGAACAGGTCTTCGTATTGATCGCTATGCATCCCGTCTCTATTATGCCTCTCGTGATAAAGAGTCGGCTGGCTGTATGCGTTAACGAGCGGCTTCCATCCTTGTGCTTGGCCTCGGTGATCGTCAGCCGGCTCTCTTTACTTCTTCGGCAGCAGAAGAGGACCACGGAAGAATGGCGTCGGGGAGGGAAAGTGGAATCCCGAAACCGACAGACAAGCGATCCAAGCTCCCATCATACCCTGACGACCGCTACTAAATTTGCGCGTGTCATCTTGTATCCTCTCATCCGTTTGCTATCGGTGAGCCTTACAATTCCCACTGCTTTTTCAACATGGCCTCCACCAAAGACACCAAGGGGGCTCTCGACGACAAAGCCGCCATCAGATCCTACGACAAGACTTACCAGAGCGACGATGCGGATCTCCTTCTGATTTCCAGCGACGACGTGGTTTTCAAGGTTCACAGCTACATGCTAAAAGCCGCAAGGTGTGCTTTCTCCTTTTGTATCGAGCTCCTGGAGTATCACTGAAGGCTTGTACAGCTCCGCATTCAGAGATACCCTTGCTATTGGGACAACGTCAAAGTCGACTGACGGCACACTCCCCGAGATGCAACTCAGCGACACCTCAATCGAAAAAGCGACAGTGGTGAAGAGCTTTCTGGACATCGTCTACGGGGGGACCCCGTCTACGGCGGATTTGAAGGTCATCGAGACGATTGGACCCATTTCTCAGTTGCTGAAAAAGTACGACTGCGTGAGAGACCTTCGAACGATCGGTCTCCTCCTCCGAGCCTCGGTGGGTACAGACATCTCTCCGGACACTGCTTTCAGCGTAGCGGCTGTGGTGGATGACGTGGAGACTTGTGTCTGTGCTATCAGAAAGTCTGGATCATGGCGCTGGAACAAGGGCGACGATGAGGGAAATGACTTCCGCCTGGGCGTCAAGGGAGCACTGTGGCTCGACTTGACTGCAGCACCCTTACGCATTTTCGACGAAATTCCCAGCAGATACCTCGTCGCGCTTGGGAGAGCGAGCAGGAAGTCCAAATCTCTGGTCCCGGGAGCAGCCGAATGGGATAAAGTCGCTTGCGAGTTCGGGAGGCTTTTGGGCCATCTTTGTGAGCGAACATTTCCCATACCCTCCTCCAAAGTTGCGCTCAACCGACGTCGGGTCCTCATAGCTCCGCCGAAATCCACTTGATCCCTATCCCTTCTCTTGGCCTGCCTCCTTTACATATGCGTGGAATATTTTTGGTCGAGTGGGGTTCCCGTCAATGGGAGTAGTTGAGCGAAAGGAAAGAGAAGGGAGAGGTTGTTTGAGGCGGTAGCAAGGAGAGGCAGACGTTGATTACGGCTTAATGAATGATGTCTTATGTGAAGAAAGCCTCACTTGTAGAAATCAAGCTGTTCGTCAAGCCGGTGACCAAGCTACTGCTATCCCATTTTGTGCTTCCGTTGAGCCTCTTGCTGGCCGAGCTTGTCAGTTCGATGGGTGTCCAGTGATGTCCATACTTAAAATCAATATATCACAACAAAGGGCCAAAGAAGAAGGACGCATCTCTCTCCATCGTCATGCCTTATGGAATTTCCAGCCAGTATGATTGCTATGGTCTTCTCAATTGTCCCACTACACCGCAGGGTGGCTGTCTTCCGTATCGGCAGACAGAATTATTCCATCTAGTCCATCAGATTACTAACCAGGCGTCTCTCGATAGACGGACAATTGCGCGCTCAAGAATGATGACGCTGTCCATGACTGATATGAGCATCTGGCTGAGCGATAAAGTACATAGGGGACCAAGCGGTCCGAGCGGTTTCAGATCATCTCAGCAAGGGACTGGCTCGTCCCTCTTCTCGATTCCGTCCTTCTCCCCCCCCCTCGCACATCATTTTGACCATGTCTTCCCCGAGAGGTACGGAGAGAGCCCGGGGAATGGAGTCCTCATCGACGCGAACCCGGAACGAGTACTACCAGAGCGCCGATGCCGACTTTCTCCTAATCTCTAGCGATAATGAGTCTCCTCTGTCTTCAGTCGACTTCACTATTTTCAAATAGGAGTAGTGGACTGGAGGAGACAAGAGGTTAGGGTCCCCGGCAACTCTGTGTCAGGGGGACACTGTGATCTCATTTTCATACGATTGTACCCCCACGCTGTACAGTTAACCTGATAAGGGTATGACTGCATGTCAGCTCGATCTATCGTATGGCACAATTCTCAGGCGACGGTCGACAGTTTGCTCTGTATCCAAGTTCCTCCTATTGCCTTTGGTATCCTGGTGCAAAACGCAAGTGGCGACTTTGGCTTGCGAAAGAGGGGGGTCGACAACAAAGCCGAAACGCCTTTGAGCGCTGATTTGACAACCCTGAAGGATGCCACGCGTCGACGCGTCGCACTTCCGGTTTCCAACTACCGACTTTCTGACTGCTATTCGCTGAGTGCACGATGCCCCCCTCCAAGAGCAAAAGACCCCGACTGGCCAATCTCGGCTTGAGAACCCAGAACAGACACTATCAGAGCGCGGACGCCGACTACGTCATAATCTCCAGCGACAATGAAGCATTCAACGTTCACACCTATGTGTTGAAGACTGCAAGGTGACTTGCCCGGAGCTAGATCCGTATTTGGCGAGACTGATGGCGCGACGCACTCAGTACGGTGTTCAGAAACCCCATGTCCCTCGGAATCGATCGTAGACCTGTTAAAAGCCTTCCCGAGATGCGACTGGAAGACCCCACGCTCGAAACCGGAAAGGTGGTGAAATGCTTTCTGGACATCATCTACGGTCTTCCGATACCTCCACCCACGGAACTACCCGTCGAGAATCTCGTTGCCCCCATGCTTTTGCTGAGGAAGTACGACTGCGCAAAGGATCTTCGTCTGGTCGGTCTCGTTATCCGGTCATACGCTACCGAGCGGAATGACGTCAGTCCAGACATCATATATTCGGTCGGGGCTCGCGTGGACGACGTGGAGATATGTACTTGCGCCATCCGACACTGTGGGGACTGGAAATGGCGTGAGGGGGATGGAAAGCTGGCCAGTTGTCTCGAGGGCGGAAGTGTTCTTGATCCTACTTCGTGGTCCTTGGACAAGTTTCAAAACATTCCGCTGAAGTACGCCGTGGGCCTTTTGAAAGCCACCAGGGACCAAGAGAGTTTGGACCCACGGGACATCGAGTGGGATGAAGTCGCCGACGAGTTTGAAAGAGTGATGGGCCATTTTTGTGAGTCTCGCTTCTCGCCCCTTTGACTGACAACAAACGTTTCAGCGTAATCGACGTCGCCCATCGGTCACTGGGGTCAATCGCTCAGGAGGTCGAGGACGATCTTGGTTGTGCCCGCTTAACCCCCTAAGGGGTGTGGGCCGCCCGGCACCGGCGTCTCAGTCGCCATGAAACCCCTTCCCACCCTTCGGACGTTTGTGGATGCATGCCATCGCCATCTAAAGCTAGTCCAACACGTCGAGGCGACTCTGCATCGTGTACACCGTACTCCATGTCTCTTCGGTGGCCGCCACGCGCCCTGGTTCGGCCATCGAGCAGGCGGGGTCAAGCGTGTCTTTGTGTACATAATCTGATTCGAGTCGCTCGCCTCGGGTTCGCCAGGGAAGGCGGACCTTGGAGAGCGTCGCGGGCTGTACTTTCGCCATCAGAGCTGGGAGTACGAAGAGGTCGGCGGATAGGTTCGAGAAAGGCGTACAACGAGGCTGAGAGGATCGACTCAAGACGTTTCGATCTTCGATGTGGCCGGCTGCAATCTCGCGACTAGCAACTCGGTCCCATTCAGATACGTCTTGGCACTGGCGAAAGCGGCGAGAGCGGTGGAGGAGGACGGATGGTACAAAGTGGCGGAAGAGTTCCAGCGTCTTTCGGACGAGGTCTGAAGTTGGTCATCTATATTCGGGTCCCTTTGTTTGAGTTAGCGCTGAGATCTCCAAGTACCAACATATGCATGACGATACAATGTTTCGTCACTTCATCCAGTAAGGATTTTATGGTCGGAACTGCACCGGGATCACGCTGACTATTCTGTCAATGTAGCCTATACATCTCTTAGCGCTGCGCGGTCTCTTGAGTCGACGGTGCGATAGTCAACGATCTTACCTCATGAACGCGCTGTTCAGGGTACACACAGTCTCCATGAAGATCTTGTTTCCTACGAGTGAGGCCTTTGACCGTTATCGAGACCTAGTAGACAAAGCGCTAATGTTGAGCGGTAGCTCAGGGGTACAGTTCAACGACCTCGCAAGGGGCAGACTCCAGCAAGATCTCCACAATACATAGCGGAGGAAGCGTTTCGACATCGGACAAAGGCTCTGATACGTGAGACTTCCAACCTGTCTCGCTTGCGTGAAGGATACATCAGCCCTGAAACACAACGCCATGTAATTCTTCTTGCCGAAAACGAAGAATCTCGCCACTGACTTACCAGCTACGTAGGAGTCCCAGCATTGGTAGTAGATAGCCTGCGTGCCCGTCTCCTGTGGAGCTTGGCTTTCCCGACCGCGTGAGTCATCCAACGCTCGGACCATCGTTGGAGCTTTTTCCGGCCCCCGTGTTTCAGAAATCGCCTGGTCACCTCGTCCTCGTCTCCACCTTTTGCAACGTATAACACCATGTCCAAAAGCAAAAGAAGCACATCTGAGAAGGATGAACGTAGTCCAAAGTTCGATCCAGAATACAACTCGCCCGACGCCGACTTCGTCCTGATTTCCAGCGATGACGTGAGGTTCAGAATCAATAGGAATATCCTCCTGGTCAATAGTTAAGAGACTATTCAGAAACCTCCACCGTCTTGAGCTAATGTCTACTTAGTCCCATATTTGCCGACATGCTCTCGCTTGGCAACGGAGATCGAAGCGCTAGTTTAGCGGAGTTGCAGCTCAGCGATGCCGCCATCGAAAGCGCAGAAACCATCAAGCTCGTTCTCACTCATATCAGCCACGAACCACTTCCTGATTATTCGCCCTTCATACGAGTACTCTGGACCAACGCTGCTCTCTGCCTGATGAAATACGACTGCCAACCAGGGCTGCGATCGATCCAACTGATGTTGCGCACCCGATTGCTGTCAGAGCCGGTCGCGAGCCGGAGCACGTACATTGGTATCTTCAAGTTATCTGCTGTTATGGGCGATACTACCACGTGTACCTTTGCTATTAGAGCTGGACAATCGATGAGGTGGCAGATTAAGGACAACCCGCGAATTATTAGCATGCAAAAGTACACGCACGACTCGAATATCTTCGATGTTTCCGGCTGGCCGCAATCCAGTTTCGACTCCCTGCCAATCAGATACATCGTGGCTCTGACGAAGGCCTCCCGATGGGCGGATCGTGACGGGTGGAAGAAGGTGGCGGACGAGTTCAAACGACTGATCGAAGATATTTGAGCGTGAGTTTCAGGTGGAACTGGGATCCACTTGCATATGGTACAACTGGTTGACTCTCGGTACCCATAATGCAGTATCTCCCCTTCTCAGCTCAATTCCGTCCTTCTCCACCGGAGAGCCGGGTAAGTTTTGTACCGATCGACGGGAATCTCCTCATCATCATGTTCAGCGTGTCACCCCGATATGTCACAAGATCGCGATCGACTGTTACCAGGTGCACTAGAAAACGTATCTACATTCGATGTATGGCTCTCTATTAAAACCCTTTGACCTCGTCGTTCTGGTCTCCATATCCGAGGCGCTTCCTGTAATTGAATCAGACATTTCAGATAGATCATCCAACCAGGACCCTGATAGGACTACAGGGGTGACTCTGGCTGAGAGCGATCTCCGGCATTTGCTCCAAGGCAAGACGCCTCCTCCGACCGCGTACGAATGACGATCGTGGCGCCAACTCTCAGACTTTGAATGCGGAACTTTCCGAGTAGGCGATCTGGATTAAGTCGATCGTACTGTCTGTTGTTTCCACGGCGCACTCAAAATACTGCATGCACGACCGAGGCAGTCCTAAGACCTTGGGCACCTTGTAAAGGAGTGCGTGGTGGCAAATTCAATTCGAGGGGAATGACGAAGTGCCACATTTGTCAAGGAAGTTACCCGCATCGCTTCCCTCTTACCCCTGAAACAACACCCCTCTCACAAAACCTTTGCTCGTCCTCGATACACCCAACACCCATCTCTCCAAGCTCACCCCTGCTCTACATTCCTCTCCCTCTCGTCTCTCATACCGTCCATTCCGAGGACAGTCGCCCCCGCCAAGTCCCACCGGAACCGGAATCATCCGCGCCCCTTTTTCCATCGCGGAGAGAGTGTTTGTACCTCGCGACTTGGCCCTTTATCGACCATCAACCCGCTGTCGCTCCTTAAAGGTAAGTCCCATCTCTTGGATGCAGGCGCACAAGTCTCGTCGCCTGGCTCGTCACTCGATCTCGGACGTTGTTACAAGGCCGAGTCAACTAGCCGCTAAACCCTACTACCTACCCCTTTTCGGAATGCCCGGTCCTCCCTTTGTCCATCATCCGCGCGACAACTGTGCTGATCCTTTCCTCTTCAGCATCCGACCAATGATAGCTTGATCAGACGAGGCCCAGCACCATGTCCCGCCCAGCTC
>JASZXS010000025.1:26159-75521 GCA_035521475.1 Tremellales sp. Uapishka_1 | reverse complement strand
GCTCTACCCCACCCCGCAGTGCTCCGCCACCTCCGCAACCCCGCGCAGCTGACTTCGCTGTGTTGATTTGTTTTCCGGATTACATTGCTGTGTATATATACTAACCCTCCTTACCACCTCGATCTCTCCGCAATCGTTGATTCGTTTCCACCATCCGGCTGTGTATATACGTCCAAGCAGATCCCATCCGTCAAAGGCCTACCAATATCAGGCCGCATCGCCTTGTTTCGGACCAAACGAAACTAGGAACTGCGCACCTTTGGCCCCCCCTGTATTCACCCATTTCAAGGCCTCGACTCGCACCCATCGCATCACCCATTCCTCAGCATCGCATCATTAATAGCAAATAACGACAGCATTGTTATATCACCTCACATCGTCACGGACCTCCATTGACAAAGCAATACCAACACACCAAACGACCCAACAACCATGCTGAACCCATCGCACGTTCTTACCATCCTGACTCTCCTGCCGTTCTCGCTGTCTGCTATCCTGCAGCCAAGCGATCTGCTTGGTCGCGGAGCACCTTCTGTCCGGCGGCACAACGATCACCCGTCGAGGCCGGCTGTTGACGCCCGGATCGTTCCTCGAAGTGTGAAAAACAGGAAACGGAGCGTAGTCCCTCGCGTCGGGTATGGCGGTATCGACGTGGATCTCGTCTCGCGCTCGTCAGCGCGGTCGACCGTGAAGAGGGATACGTCGAACGGTACTGTCGTGGATCTTGGGTTTTCCGAAAAGTAAGTCCCTCTGTCCTTCCACTCTGTAGATTCCTAAATGTCACACCCTCTGCAGCACATTCATCATACCCCTCTCTATCGGGACTCCACCGACGACCTATCCCCTCCAGCTGGACCTCGCCTCTTCGGACCTCCTTCTCGCCTCGACCCTCTGCTCCGCCAGCTCCTGCCCGGTCTCCAAGGGCGATACCGTCAACCCGTACTACGACACGAGCAAGCCGTCTTCCTCATTCCAGTCGATCAAATCGAACGGGACACTCTGGAGCGCAAGCTTTGGCGACGGGACCCTCGCCTCGGGGTTCCTCGCGTCGGAAAGCGTCGGTCTTGGATCGGGGGGTCTGAATGTCGATGGCCAAGTGTTTGGCATGATCAATTCGACAAACCTCACGTTGGATACGCAACAGATCTCGGGGATACTGGGACTGGGCTTCCCGAGGCTATCGATCTTGTCGCATCGCCTGCTGCGAGGCGAGAAGAATGCGACGACGACGATAGCGCTCTCGTCCTCGTCCTCGTCCTCCTCCTCGTCCTCCTCTGCCTCGTCCGTACTTGCCTCTGCAACATCGTCTTCTACCTACCGCCCGACGTTGCTGGAAAACCTCGCATCCAATGCGCAGCTTCCGTATCCAGTCTTTGGTCTCGCCCTCTCCCCTCCGCCATCCACTACCACTTTACACTCCTCGTCCTCGTCTTCGGCGTCAGCCTCATCGACATCGTCCGCGCGGTATTCTTCCCAGACGGGATCCTTGACTCTCGGCGGCATCTCTAGCTTGTTCGTGTCAAATACGTCCGGCTCCGGCAGACAATTGAGCGATATCGAATGGTGGGACGTCGTGCCGTTCGGAAAAGCTGTTGTAGCCAATACGACCACCTCGGTCTCTAACAACGCCTCTTCTTCGGCGTCTGTCTCATCATTTGCTGCATCCTCCAGCGCGGCGGTAAAGCGAGACGTCACGCTGGCGGAACTGGACGGAGAAGAATACCTGTACTGGACGTTGAACTTGAAGAACGTTTCCGTGGGTTATATTCCAGCTTTGGATACTGCTAGGAAACGACTGACCTGACGGCAGGTGAACGGGACGGACGTCGGTTTGACCTCGTCGTATGCCTCCATCGGACTGCCCACCGTTGCGCTCCTCGACGCGGGTTTCAACGGTATCTCCGGCCCACAGCAGGATGTCGAAAAGATTTTTGCAATGATAACCGATGCGAGACAGCTGGAAACGGGCGAATGGGCGGTTCCGTGCAGTACGCGAATGACTTTGGGCTTCTCCTTTGGGTAGGTCTCCACAGTAGGGTCCATCTCGATGCGGCTGATGAGCAACAGCGGGAGATATGTGCAACTGCAGCCGAGCGATTGGATGTACGCGCATATCGGCAGCAGCTCCTTCTGCCTAGCTTGGCCGAGCGCTGCGGTAAGTGAGGGCCGGGTTAAAAGGGGACACTAGCTGATGCATTTGCGTTGAGTTAGCCGGAAGCAGGAGATGGCATCGATTGGCAGTTGGGCACCCCGTTCTTGAAGAACGTGTACAGCGTCTTCAGGTGAGCTCACCCATCGCCAAGGCGAAGAAGAACGAGCAAGGACTGACGACGATCTAGCTATGGGATCGACGACGTCCAAGCGCCCATGGTGGGATTCCTGCCGTTGACAGACAATCCCGTACCGGCCACATCATCTTCCGCCTCTGCCGCCTCCACTTCGGTATCCGCCTCAGCCTCACCTTCCTCCACCTCATCCACGTCCTTTAATCCCGATTCGCCCACTCCGACGACCATCGCCGGCCTTTCCCTCACCGTTACTCTCCCCACGACGATGCCGAACGAGGTCCTCCCAAATCCGACCTATGCCACCCCATCGTACCTGTTTGAAACGACCCCTTCTCTCCTGCAAACAGGTGTCATCCAGACGATCGGTCTTGCAGATGCCTCGGCGTACACCATATCCCAAGTCCCGATCGTCACAGCACTCGCCAACATCAGTGCAACCTCCTCTTCCCAGGGAGCTAGCGGGAGCGTCAGCGACAGTATGAGCGGCGCGTCGAGCTCTTCGGGCGGCTCCGCGGTGATCGTTGCAGGGCTACGGTGGTTCTTGGCTCTTCCACTGGTTGTGCTCTTGCTCTAGCATCTTGTTCTTGTTCTCTTAGCATGGTATAACTCGTGAATGTATCACCACTGGACATTTTTTATGCGGGATTACGTAAACGGACATTTGTTTGTTGATCTTCCGAGCGCAGAAGGTTGGACGCAGGCGACTGCTTTTGTTTGTCCGCCGCCATTACCCCGGGCAAATCCACAATGCCCATATCATTACTCACCCATCCTACCTCCCTCGCACTCTTGACCACGAGCAAGACATCACAGATCGATGCCTCGTCGCGCACACCTCTAGTGTTACCGTCTCGGTTCCCCTCGGGCTCGAAACCGTTGACCTCGGTCTCGCCTTCGACCGCTCATGTGTATCTGTACTCTCCCTCAGCGAGCTTCGTATGGGAATACGATAGCAAGGGACGGCGAACGAGTGAGATCCCGTTCCCTGCCGGAGCGGGAGTGGTTGGAGTCGTTGCACTCGGCAAAAGGGAGAAAGAGACGGTGGTGGTTGCGCTAGCAAATGGGGAGGTGAAGGTGATGGAGAAGGGGGAGAAGGAGAAAGTCTGGGCATGCGTGAATACCCTGCAAGTGCGTGGAAAAGGGACTGAAGCTGAGGTAAGAATGTGCTGATGCAGCAAACGAGCAGGGGCCAGAGGGAACGATGCACACGGTGATTGCGAACAGGGATGCGAACCTGGTGGTCTGTGCGAGCGAGAGCGAGCTGGTAGTGTATGACCAGAAGAACGGGTCGCGAGTCCTGGTTCCTCTCCTGAAAAGACTTTCGGGCGTGAGTTGTTTTCGTTTGGACTACCAGGCCGAGACGAAGACGACCTGCAGCCTATCCCACCCAACATCGCCTTCTCGCCCACTCTCCCGTCAACCCTCCTCGTTCCTTCCGGCGCCAAGCTCCTCGTGATCGCTCTTCCAGACACGATGCACCCGTCTCCCTCGATAAGAGAGATCCAGCCTTTCTCGGATGACTCCCCAAGCGAGATTGTGCATTTCACGTGTCAGCCTTCGGCGGAGGGGAGTAAGAAGGGCGGCGGATTGTGTGCGGTGCTGAGGCGGCAAGTGGGGAAGAGGGAACAGGTCGCGCTGGTGGGTCTTGATTCCGAGAGGTGAGTGAACGGACTAAGCGGGATACGGGAAGACAAATCTGATGGATGAGGTGGATAGCACGGGCAAGTTGGTTTCGTTTGGAGATGGCAATGTCGATTGTCTGGCGTTCTTGGATGGCGCAACGCTGGCGGCGGGGACACTGGAGGGTGAGTGGAGCATGATGGGGAGGGTCTATCCGCACGTGAAGCTGATATGCTGCCGGTGCTCCCATAGGGACTGTACTTGTCAAGGACCTTAGGGCGTTGGGTAAAGATCCGGTAGACTTCACGGTTGACCAGCCGGTAATTGGGATACAGACCCTGCCTACAATCGTGAGGGCTGCTTCTTCACCAGTGTACTCGCGGAAGAGCGCTGAGACAAAGCACGCAGGCAAAAGCTCCTCGTGCGTCCTCGGCCTCCGCTGCTTCTGCTGCTTCCACTCGAAGAGTCTCAGTTCTCAGTGAGGCTCGCAATCATGGCAATATCGACACGCCCCCTTCTGTGCCGGTCAGAAAGGGTTCCCCGTCGTCGAGCGTACAAGTGCTTGGGAGAGCGAAAGTGAATCCAGACCGCAAACCCGTGAAAGAAGCTCCAGAACAAGTGCCTACGCTGGATGCAAGGGAGAAGACGAAAAAAGTCATCTGGAACGATGCCCCATCTTCAGGACAAAGAGCAGTCTCTGCGCCCGCTTCAGAGACGAAACACCGACAGTCTGCGCCGACACCTCTGCCGCCGGCCATCATCGAGGAAGAAGAAGGAGAGGAGGCGGCCGGGGGAATGCAGACGGATGGGATAGATTTGGGATGGGCGCTGCAGCCTTTTGGCCGCGAGACTCTGCAGGCTCTGCATCAAGCCTCGCCCGACGAGGGGCAGAGAGGGATGGAAGAGATGAGGAGAGAGATTGCGAATTTGCAGCTCGACATGCTGAGGATGGGAAGAGGGCTGAAAGTGAGTCTTGTCGATTGGGTGCGGGCAGGGCAAGGTTGATGTAGATGTCACAAGAACGAGATCCGAAGGGCGGTCGGACCGTTGATGTCGGAGCTGAGGGAAAACAAGGAGGTGATTGAAAGGCAGAGAAAGGAAATCGAGAGGCTGAGGAGGGGTTACTAGCGGCGATGGCTCGAGAGTCATGTGGACTCCGGAGCTTTGGGTTGTATACGTACGGAATAGGCTGGACACAGGATGTGCACGAAATTTGACAGTCAAGCATTGTGAATGCCTCTGCTCTCTTTCCTTGTTCTTCTCGCCCTGTCTCAGCAAGAACATCGTGAAGTCATAATATATCGTGAGTTTCGTACAACCGCGCTCTCCCCTTCGCCCTTTCCTCGTTGTTTTTGTTCTGGCAGACATAATCAGTAGGGCCTTTCCCACACACACCCAGTGCTACTCACTCAAAGCCCTATGCGGTCCGCCACCGACCTCGCCTGTCGATCCTTCCTGCTCTCCTCCTTGGCGTCCACTACGTCACGCGTCGACGCGTTCTGTACTTCGGTTGCCGGAGTCGGTGTAGGTGCAGGTACGGCTCCCGTCCGAGCAGCTTGGCGTTTATCCAGTTCCGCCTGGAGTATCTTTAAGTCCGACATGCGAAGCGGTATAGCGGTTGGGTTTGATCTGATCATCTCGGCTTGGGTCGGGTGTCGTTCGATGTCGCTTGCCCAGACAGCTAGAGTAGAGAACGTACGGCGAGCGGAGGCAATTTGGGATTTGTCCGATGGGGAGCAGCGTGGGAGAGCTGGAAGGCGCAGTCGAGCTGCGGCGATGTTGATGAGAAACAATCCAAAGTTGGGACAGCGTTTCTCTCTCCACTTGTTATTCCCCAATTCACTTTAGCCAACATGGAGATGGTCATGAAAGTCGCAGATGTCGCCCGGCATTTTCGAGTATGTCTCTCTACTCATGTTCCCCAGAGGGGTCTGGAAGCTGATGATTGTATGGCAAACAGGAGACAAAGCTGTCCACCCTCAAGTCGCCCCAGGATTTCGTGAGTGTAGTTTCCAGCGCTTCGTGCTCTCGCGCTAGGTGTTCGTTACTGACACCCGCCGCAGTTCGACCATCGACAGCTGTCGCGACCGAAGGACATGGATGAGGCGACATCTGTGTGTCCTTTCATATGCTACCCAGTTCACTTGTTACCTCCGCTGAATTTTCCTCCCACTGTAGAGGATCACGTATAATACTCGTCACTTTTCGGGAAACTATCTGCTCGTCATTGCCGTTCTCTCCGTCTACGCTCTGTGAGTCCGGTCAGACTCCTCTCGCTTTAAGGAAGCTAATAATAACCCTCGCCCTCGTCAAGATTGACCAACCCGCTCTTACTGATTGCCATCGGCTTCCTGGCGGGAGGTTTTGCTGCCATCAACAAGTTTGGTTCGTCCCTCTTCTTTTGCCCTCACACCTCTCGCGCTCACACGCCTCCTCGACATTGTAGCGCCCGAGCCAATGCAAGTCGGAAACCACATCATCACCCAAAAGTCGCTCTACACGGCTCTCTTCGTGATCGGTACGTTTCGTCCTCGTCACCCGTTTCGCCCTCCCGCTTACTTTTCCCCTAGGTATCCCCCTCTTGTGGTTCGCGTCTCCCGTATCCGTCTTCTTCTGGCTCGTCGGATCGTCCTCCATCCTCATTCTCGGTCACGCCAGTCTGATGGAACCCGGAATCGAGTCTGAATACGCGGGCGTCGAGGGCGTGTAAGGCTCACGCTTATCTGGTGGGGAATCGAATTGGGGTCCGGGAAATAGCAACCAATACCTACGATAATGCATCGGCAGGCTCTATCTAGCTGATTCAGGGAGCATTCGTGATGAAGGACTGCCACAGCAGCAGCTAGTGATTTGGATGCTCGGCTGCACTATCGCCAAACAATACGGGTCATGACTTCATCAAGCGTCGTGGTACAGAGAGGAAAGAGCGAGAACGCAAATATCAGGCAGGAACATGTACAAGTTGATAGAGATACAAATCAAGCACGCGAGACACGACGGATCGGATTCCACATACATAATTCGGAACAGAACGACATCCGATGGGTGGAATAGCCTCGGACTCCACACTCTGGCGCCTTCGTGGGCTCAAGGCCGTCTCTGTTGGGGATCCCTATGGAACTATCAGTCCGGGTCGTCCCTTCCTCAGCACACCGCAGACTCACCGCCATCGGATCCCCAGGACATCAAAGATGTCTTGCTCTGATTTCGAGGCAACGATATGTCCCTCGGTGATCTTCAAGCCGTCCTTGCCTCTGATGACTCCGGCATACAAGCCCCGCTGATTGAGGCTGTAGCCCTGTTTTCGCGCGTACAACCGCAGACTTCGGTTGAACTGTTGTGCGTGTGGTCAACCTATGTAAAAGGCCAAGAAAGAGGAAAGAGGGACGAACGATATCGTTGCCGGTAAAGTAGATCAGAGCCGCACCCCACTGATCGAAAGGAATACAGAGAATGTCTAAGGGCTCTGCTTGAGTTTTATCGCTTCGGAGTCCGAGTACAGCTGACCCACCGATTCGTCGGTATTTACCACTCGGACTGGCTTTACCGACTCCCATCCACTTTGCCTCTAGCGCTCTCCAGTCGTGAGGGGTGCTCAACTGCCGAAAAAGGCATGTCAAGGAATCGCATGACTCAAAAGCAAATACACTCACGTCGTGCGTAATGACACCTCGCATCTTGAGGTTGGTGACCAGTCGAGACAAGACGTCTTCGCGAGTAACTCAGCTCCAATATCATTATTTTCAGAAAGTAAACTCACTGGTATGATCCAAGCCATCTGAAGTGTCCCTAGTGATGAGAATGTCGACGTCTCCAGAGGATTCGGATCCTCGTCGATAACTACCCATGATCTCGATCCACAGTTTCGGATCCTCTTTGTGCGCTAAGGTAGACCAGTGAGATTCCAATGGGAGTGGTATATCCAACTACACTTACCTTCGTTGCGGATGTTCTCGTAGATCTCCTTGCATTCGTCTCGAGGTATTCTAGTAGGCACTCAATCGCTAATCTCACCCTCCCGCTCACCCCACATACCTAGCTCTGAGGTCCTCATACAACTCCACTCCGATCTGTTTCTCATCAGCTGGAAGGCGCTCTTTATGGACGAGGAACGAACAATCTGGTTATGATTGAGTCCGAAATCTTTTGATCGCAAATCCTCGATAGTCCTTGCTCCCCGGTCGTAGATCTCGTTCGCGTGGGCTTTCCCTAGGCCGACCTATATTCAAACCGCGCGCCACACGGTTTTCGAGGGACTCACCGATACCATACACGTCTTTGAAGACTTGGATTGACTGCATTCGTTCCGTGTTCTCGTAATACGCTCTACCCTGGCCGCCTTCCAGAAACTCGTCGATCTACCACACAGCAATCCATGAGTTTCTATACGTGGAACAGCGTGCGGCAATCAAGTACTCACTCTCGCAGCCATCCCGGCACCGATCCCCTTAATAGTCTGCGCCTGTCCTCCTTTAGTGATCCGCACGGTCGATCTTCTCAGGATGGCAGCGGCTATGAGTTTTGAATCGTGTTCAGTTGTCTGACCAGGAATGGACTAGCATGACCGACCTCTGCTGTACTGCAACACCGAGAACGAGTTTTTGCCCGGCACGCCTTTGTAGACATCGTGAAGATTGTCGAATTGTGCCGCCAACCACTCGTTTGGACCTTCTTTTGCCGATCCATCGTTGGCTTGCTGACATTTGAAACCGGTGTAATCAGCCTTTTCAGCCTCCTAGCGAGTGAATGTTCAGCGACCCACATCGCTAAACTTTCGTCTCCCACGTACTTCACCCAATTCCTCCTGTTCGTCAACGGTCCCTTCCATCAAGCCGGTGATCATCAGATCCAAGCCGTCCGTCGCTCCGGTGGCAACTTTCCAACCAGGTCCTGTAGGCAGTTCATGCGTGGTGGCGTTGGTTGGATGAGCGTGTTTGAGCGGAGACGATTGGCGAGGCTGTTTGACCTTGGGATTCGCCATTGGAACCGTGTGTTTCGAAGATTCGGTCTCAGAATCCGATGCAGTGATCTGTCTCTTCCTGCAAGACTCGACGGGTCAGTTAGAACCATGACGAAGGCCGCTGAGACAAACTCACTTTCGAATGCTGGTGCTCGAACCTCGAAGCTGCTCAGTGATATCTTGCAATCGTCCTTTTTTGGACCCATTCTCCATGGAGGCAAAGACGTTCTTCCGGAAGCTTAAAAAGGGCGTCGTGTCGACCAGCTTAGCCTGAAAGCACACCGGGTAAGTATAGGACTATGCGGAGAATGGTCGAAGGCGACATACCGAAAGCTTGCATCTTACCACCCATTCCCACTTGACACAGACGGTACCCGTGGGCAGCTCGGTCAGAGACTGCAATCCGAGCTCCTTGGCGAGCGACGAGGCGGACCGTCCAGAGTCGTGGATAACGTGCGTGATAGCCGTGTCGGGCTGCAAGACGACTTTTCCGCCTAGCTTGTGAATCTGTGCCAGTAAAGCAAGATCAGTGAGGTCCCAGTCAGATATAAGACCCACTCACGACATCCCATCTCTGCTTGTCCTTGGTGGTTTGACCAAGTTCGGGCGGAACACATATCCTCAAGCCTGAGAAAATGGTTCCACCAAGAGCGGCCTTGGACGACGCCTTGCCGAGCGCTACAGCTTTCTTTGGTCTTCCTTTCGATGAAGTTGCGACAGGAGCTTCGGGCTTGTTGACGGTTTTCTGAAAGTTGACAAAGTGGTCGGTGAGGGTCTGATACTCGTTTCTTCGCTTCAGTTTGAGGAACTTTGGGGTCCCCAAAAAGACTGGTGTAGCAGGGTCATCTCGATGGCCTCTGCCAACGCCAGTCGACGCCGTAGGCGATGGCACATGCGGTGGAGTATCGAGGGCTGTCGAGGTAGGTCGAAGGGCGAGTCTTGGCGCAGTAGACTGCATATCCGACGGGTCCGGCAACCTGGGAGTTTCTACCCGCGGAGGCGTCGGTACGGGCGAGCACGGCGCTTGGTGAGGAGTGCTGCAGTCGCCAATCTCGGAGGGATGGAACAGCAGGGGACTACTTTGGCCGAGCAAGAAGAGATGTGGGGGACAGTCTCGACCAGATGGCGGTAGGGCTTGGGTCACCACATGCCCGGGCATATGTAGGGGATTGTCGAGGAGATCATCGACCAATTCGGTCGGGTCGGCGAGCTCCGGAGACAGAGTTGGGTCGTTCGCGGACAGCCTCGGCGCATGGCGGGAAGCGGTAGCCTCGCGCTCCCTTCTTGCGAGCGTGTCTCGGATGTCATGTTTTAAGGCCTCCACGGCATGGTCCGTCACTGTCGGCGGGGGGCGGGGATCGGTGGGCTCGCGCTGTCTTCTGGCGACCGCTTCTCGGGTATATAACTCGAAGGCCTCGACGGCGGCGTCCGTCTCCAACAAGTCCGCACAGTCATCTATTTCCTCCATGCGGTCCCAGAATGGTTGTTTGTAGGTCGTGATCCCAAAGTCGGGGTTCGGGATCTTCGGTCCAGTGATGGAATAACCGAGCCGAGCGTTCATTTCGGCCACAGCTGAGGGTACAGACGGCTGGTCATTATGGTGGTCACCACTGCTTCCCACGGCGCACGACATGGGTGCGATATCTGCTGCCTTTCGCAGCAGTACTTGATGATATGTCTGATGAACGAGTGGAAGTTGTAGAGAGATTGAGAGAAGCGAGTTGATTTCAGAGTCACAGTTGGGTGGCGAACAAAGAGTCAACCTAGCCACGTGGCTTTCCCGTTCCTGTCTGGACGCGAAGCAAGCAACCGTGCGTCAAAATCAACTATCGAGTATTGATGGATTCACATCCCACATTTGATCACTACCAAAATATCGCACAGCAATGGCGGAGAGGAGACAAGCAGTCATCGAAGAGAAGAGGGCAAAGCTAGCAGAGCTCAGAAGAGCAAGAGATGAAAGAGCGCAACGTCTCGCTCAGGCGGAGAAGGGCGCTGCCGAAGTGAGACGAAATAGACTTGCCTGGACTTGCACTAACACTTGATGACAGCCTCTCACAACTGCTCGTAAAGACGTCAATGATCTCGTCGACTCGCTGCTGTCGTCTACGCGACCCGCGTCCCCATTCGCAGCTGGACCTTCGCGCACTTCATCAACATCACAGCTGCCCCAGCTCTCATCATTGTCCCAGCAGGTCCGTGCGGGTGGATCTACTCCGCCAGCGTCGATACATGGAACGCCAGGCGGCGGCAGAACAAGCCGGCTGAGCAATGAAGAAAGTCTCCGGGGCCAATCGGTGGCGGGGATGGGGCAGAGCTATAACGATAGGTGGGTGAACTCCAACGACCGAAATAGCGATGCTGAGGACATCACCAATGATCCAGGGAAGCCATGGGCTCGCCATTTCAGCCTGCTGTCGATTATGTCGACACCCAGACGGAGCTGTACGAGCTCCCTTCCAAGGTATTTCCCCTTGTTCCCCTTACACGGACCGAAAAGTGAAATGCCGCGACTTTGGGCAGAAAAGCAAACCGGTCACCTATTCGAAATCCATTCAGACGTCAACCTCGATGGGTGCATCTACGTCGGACATCGAGTCGGATGCGTCTGCATCTGATGGAGAGGGTGTCGGACGCAGGCGGAAAAAGGGGGTTAACGGCGGCAGTGGCCGTGAGACCGAGGACGAGATGAGGAAGAGGATACTGGAAGAGTTGGAGGAGGAGCGAAAGGCTGTGGAGAAGGAGCTGCAGGAACTCAAGGAGAGGGAAGAGATGGCCGCCAATGCTGGTGAATTCTCACATTTACTTCGCAAAAATGGATTTAGCTCATATCCGGCATCGCAGATCTGTCAAATGAGCAACGACAAGCGATCTTTGCAGCTCCAGATTTTGCTTCCTTCATCGAGGAGTCGACGAGGATCGTACAAAGAGCCCTGAGCGACGGATACGACTATATCAAAGACTATACTATCGGTATAAATTCCGCTCTGTCAGTCCTTCTCTGCTTATTGGGTGTCAAATTGCGCTAACGGTGAATAGAGATGAAGCCGAGGGACAGAAGGTCAAGCTGTTCTGCGCCTTCTCAGACGAGCGATGGACGAATGGGCGATCTGTCACGGATCTCGACTGGTCACAAAAGGTCGGCGCATTCTCGAAGCTATACACCATGGTATGGAAGCTAAACACCCGTGCCAGTTTCCAGAACTCTGTGTCGCGTCGTATAACAAGAATCCGTCGGCACCGAATGACCCGGATGGCATCGTTGCAGTCTGGAATCTACACCTTCTCGAGCGACCAGAGTTTGTGTTCCACTCGCCAGTAAGTCTCTCAAGCTTGTGCAGTAACGATATGCATATCGACTGAACTTGCCAGTCGGATGTTCTGTCTGTAACATTCTCGCCATACCACCCCACTCTGATCTTCGGCGGCACGTATTCTGGCCAGGTGCTATTGTGGGACACACGAGCGAAGCATCTGCCGGTGCTGAAAACCCCTTTATCTGCCGCGGGACATACATACCCGATATACGGCATGAAGATGGTTGGAACACAGAATGCCAACAACCTGATCTCGAGCTCTACAGATGGGCTAGTTTGCTCATGGCTCGCGGATATGCTATCACAACCTCAGGTAAGTTCCTCCCTCTCTCTCCGTACGGAGCAACATGAGAAACGAACTGACGAGATGGTGAATTTTTAGGAAGCACTACCACTAACCATCCCGTCGCACAACAAGACGGACGAAGTGTCGATCACCTGCCTCGACTTCCCCTCCAACGAGACGTCGACGTTTTGGATCGGCACCGAGGAAGGCTCGATCTATCAGGCGAACCGTTACGACCGGGCGTCCTCGAAAGCAGGTCTGAATGCCGACGACATCTACCGCGGGCATGCGGGCCCCATCACGGGGCTCGACTTCCACCCTGGCGTTGGGTCGATCGACTTCTCGGACCTCTTTCTCAGCTGCTCGGTCGACTGGACGGTCAAGCTGTGGAAGAACAAAGCTGGGGCAGGGGCAGGCAAGAGCGCGAGCACGCTGCCGATCCACAGTTTCGAAGAGGCGGACGACTACGTGTTTGACGTACAATGGCATCCGAATCATCCCGCGATGTTTGGCACAGTGGATGGTTCGGGCAAGTTTGATCTGTGGAATCTGAACCAGGATGTCGAGGTGGGCTAGCGTTACTCCTTTTTCGAGGAGGAATCTGACGTGGCACAGGTGCCGGTCATTTCGACCCAGGTCTCACCGCGAGCCATCAATAAACTGGCGTGGGACAAGTCCGCGCTATCCCGCAAAGTAGGACTGGGGTCGTCCGACGGCAAGGTCTACGTCTACGACGTGGCGGAGAGAGTGGTCCAGCCGCGAGACAATGAGTGGACAGAGATGCAAAAGACGGTGGCGGGGTTGGTTGCAAACAGGGATGCAGGCGGCGGGCTCGGGAGTGTGGCGCTGCCAGAGATAGGGGGCGGGAAGTACAGATGATCGATGAGGAGCAGGACGGGGAAGCATAGATTATGGAACAAGATGCATCTATCCAAACCTGGAACCACCCTACCCTAGACTACTGTACCCACCCCGTCCACCGCCGCCGCCGCCACCGGCTCCCCCATTGGAGCCGCGTAGACCAGCAAAGACATGGCCAAAGAGATCCGAGAGGAGCAGGGGCAGCTCGCGCCAGAAGTCCCGGTGAGGGACGAGGTCCCATCCGCGTGCAGAGTACTGCTGGTGGTTGTAGAATATGCCTGGGACGGGTCGATGAGTGTTAGCGCGATGAAAACTGAGTCACGAGGAGGTGGACGCACCGATGCCGAAATACAATATCAGAACGAGGATGATGAGCCAAAAGAGAGATTTGATGAATCGCCAGAAGCCGCCTCCTGAGGGATCGCTTCCCTCCTCTGGCCGCGAGGGGTCGAGTGGGGAGTCGTCCGCGCGCGGGCAGGCGTCGGGTGTCGCCCATTCGAGATCGAGTACGCCGCTCGTGTAGGATATAAAGGTTGGTGCGGGGTCTGCAGCGCTCTGGGAGCAGATGAGCGAGAGGTTGAGGTATTGCTGAGTGCTAGATACCGTGTTAGCGTGCGTCCGCGCGGTTGATGGTTAGAGCAAGAGAAGAGGATCCCGAAAACCTAAGACCTACCCGGCATATTCGTTGCCCTTGACTTGTATCCTGAGTCCGTCCGCGCCCTTGCTGCCCAGCGCGGTCTGGGTTATTTCGCTATCGGCAAGAGCGACCGGCCAGATGGGTATCACGGCCGTTATGCGCTCTTCCTCCTCCGATGACGCTTTATGGTTCAGCAGTGTCAGACACAGGCGTGTGCCTTCTGGGCACTAGAGAGCATGGGAAAAGGAGTGAGCAATAGAGAGGAGGGAAGAGAGGGGGGAAGAACGACGCACCTGGTCCTCGTCGGTCAGATCGTCATTGTGGGGCATGCCGTCCTCGCTGCATAGTCCCAGCTGGACCTTGGCTTCCGATGTCGTCGGAGGCGTGGGCGTGTCTTTGGAGACAGTGCGTACGCCCGCGAGCGGGGTGAGCTTGTATGGGATCGTCTGGACGGTCGTTATGCACGAGAAGGAGTGCACCGAGGTCGCGAGGAGGATGAGCGGGAGAAGGGGGAGTACTGGGCGCATTGTGCGTAGAACGAAAGCTGAGCCGTCCGCAGGTGAGGCGAGGTGATGTCCTGGCCGTTTGTGAGAGTGATGAGATTGCAGCAGTGCCGATGGATGAGGGAGACTGGGAGACAGTAAGAGATTAGGAGAGGTCACTGGACAGCATCTTGCTCGGAAGCAGATTACCCCGCACAATCATACTGCCCTCCTTTGCCAGTCTCCTTCTCATCCTCCGGTCTTTACTGGAAATCTCATCTACAGAGTAACCCGCTATCCATGGCCATCACAGCGATGGAAACGCCCGCTCCCGAAGCTTCAACGTCGAAATTCCAGCTCCAAGCCGGTCCAACAGCTTTTCACGAGACATCCCAGTTCCGGCATTGGCGCTACTCTCCCGAGCAGCTACATGATATCCGCGCAGAACTCAATGGGAAGAGCGTCGAGGTCGTGGCGAGGAATACTCAGGCGGAGAAGGTGGGCCCTTCCCCTAGAGAATATCGTGCCGAACGGCAGCTCATGCCCGTTCGTCCCTGTAGGAAGCGCAAATCTCCCTCGGCCACGACTTCAGCGACCCGCCTCCGGCGCAGGCGTACTTGACGGTCGAGGACGAGCTCCTCCTCCTCCGCTTCTACTGCAGCCAAGTCTCCAAGATCTGCCAACACGGATTCGGCCTCCCCGAGGTCGTCGAGTCCACCGCCATCTCGTATCTCAAGCGTTTCTACCTCAAGAACAGCGTGATGGAATGGCACCCAAAGTCCATTATGTGGGTGTCTGTCCGACCTCCCGTTGCCCTTCATCTGTCTGACACGGCGCAGGCCGACGTGTCTGTTTCTCGCGGCGAAAACGACCAATTACCCGGTCCCTATCGAGACGTTCATCTCCAAGTTCGCAAAACTGACGCCCGGGGACGTGCTCGATCTCGAATTCGTCGTGGCGCAGTCGCTACTATTTGAGTTTTGGACGAGGGGCGGGGAGAAGCCCCTCCGGGGATGGAGTCTGGAGCTGCAGGTAGGTTGCAATGTGGAAGTAACGGGTTTGGATAGGGCGCTGAAACTCTTTTGGCACACCAGTCGCAGCCTGATTCGCCTATCGATGCGATCCAAGCTGCACTCCCTAGAGCAGTCGACTATCTTTCAGCATCGCGCTTCACCGATGCAGAGTTCCTCTACACGCCCTCGCAGATCGGCTTAGCATGTTTTCGCCTTGCGGACGAATCGTTGATCGACTCGTACCTCGAGTGGAAGTACGCTTCGGCCGCGGCAGAGGAGTCCGAACAAGAACTGCCGTTCGGGATCCCAAGGGCGCATTTACTGGAAATCATCCAGTCAATCCAGGAGGCGATTGCCCGCCACGCGGCCGGCGAGATCGATCTCAAGATGGTCAAGAACGTGGACAAGCGGTTGAAGAGCTGTAGCAATCCCGAAAAGGTGCCCGGGACCGCCTTGTAAGCCTTCCTCGTGGAAAGCGAACGAATTGTCTTATGAACGCCGGGCCGCTTTGACAGGTACATCAAACGAAAGGCCGAGCAGGAGGCGAGCGCCGCCGAGGCCCGCGCAGTCAAGACGATAAAGGCGCAAAAGGAAATGTCGGCAAGGGATTCAGTGTTCGGCGAGGTGTTGACGAGGATACCGGCGCATGATGGAGTCACAGCCGGGGATGGGGTAGGGATGAGCGAGACCGGGATGGGGATCAAGGCCGAGGGCAATGGGCTGGTGTTCGGAGGCAAAGGGCTGAAGGACGTCGGCGAGGGCTTAGATGATGATTAGAGCTTGCTGGCGAGCCGGAGAATCATGTTGTACGTTTGTAGAAGAGCAATGCAGTCCGATACCAAGAGGCTGGAAGAAAGGATTGGGAAGCGATGCATAGTGATGTACTCTACTACTCCCAAAAGAAAGATTGGCATGAGGTCTGATGTGGCATGGGGCATGATGATGAAAGGATGGATGGAAGACTGAATGAATGACCCAACGTGACGCTCGATGCTGTCTCTGTGTAGTAAGAGAGCTGAGTACGTCATCACACCTAGATACCTCTTTAGCCCACCTGTTACTCTGCCGCAGCAGTGTAATCGACATCTGCATTGATATCGATGCTGATTGCTTGCCACGGATCCGGCTGAGCTACATTGATGATCCTCTTGGTGGCGAGGGCTGAAAGAGCTGTTAATGTACACTTTGGTACCGACGATAAATCTCGCTCACTCAGACAGTTATACTACAACCATTGATCAGGGGAACTCTCTATTCGTGAGAGAAAGACGAGATAACGTACAAAGGCCGTCGCAGCCACTCGCTTCTTCGACGTAACCGGTACGAGATCGTCGAAGTCGATCTCGTTCTGCTTATTGACCACTAAGGTCTTTTCAATGAACCTGCTAATAATTCAGCTGATCGCTCACCTTTCGAAGAAGGAAAGAGAAGAAAAGAGCTGACACGAAGAAGTCTCGGCACTGATTCTCGAGTGTCGCCAACATTTCAGGCCTGAACGCGTGTGGAACCTCGTTCGGTTCGCCCTCGGAGTCTCGGAAACTTCCCAGATCATAGTCGTCCTCCGGTACTAAGTTTCATAGCTAAGCGAAGTATCTTTCAACTATTTGACAGCTGCACACGTACATTCCAAATCATCGCCGCCGATCAGCATTAGATTTTCGTCGATGTCGGATCCGAGGAGCGAGTTGGATCGTGCTCTCCTGCCGATTCTCTTCATAGATCGAGGTCCGGAAGTGGTCAATGAGCCCGCTCGCGTGTTTCGGCGGAGCCTCAAGAGCTCGGCTTCAGTATGTGCAGCCAACTGATTGAAAGCCGGACCCACCTGGCTTCTCGGGGAGTCATGATGCTCAGCTTGAGGGAACCGGGGGTGAAGGTGGAATTGGCCATGTCAAAAACTCCTGTGGAGCTGGTTGAGTTATGCGACATATGTCAGCTCACCTGGATCGTTCCCTTCACTTTGACCAAAGGACGTTTCCTCCCACTGACCAACGATCAGTTCCGCTCAGCGTGTCATCACCCGAACGTCTGAAGCTCACGGGAAGAGCTTGACTGAGTTTCAGACTGCTTTGAGTATCTCTTCGACCGATTTCCATTTCGGCATTCTGTTCGTGCAGAACCACGTAAGTATACCACACTCCTTGCACAGGTCACTGCCTCTCACCTCCGCTTGCAGCTCTCTATCTCTGACAGGTTCAGAATAGTCGATGTAATTCTGCCGTACCTTAGCGCCACAGGACCGATATGTGCAATATACTGCTCACCTCCTCGTATGTATGCTGCAAGTCACCTTCGTCAAAGGTGGTGATCTCCATCTGCGGTCCGAATACATCCTCAGCCAGTCCGGTCTGTCGGTTTTCTGCCTCTCCAACCTCCGTAGTTTCGGCAAGCTTCTTTCCCGCACGATGGGCGGAGACGTCTTGCTCCCATTTGAACTTCGGGGCGTGGGTGATGGTGGAAAAGAAGAGGTCCATCTCAGGATCAAGGACTGAGGAAGATCAGGTTAGCTGGATGGCACATTGTTCTGGGTCGGCCCAGTTACTGACATTGGAGCCATCCACCCCCTGAATCCACCATTGCTGTAGCTCTAGCCAGCACCTGCTTCTCTCGCTCCTTGGCCTCGATCTCCTCTCTCGCTAGATCCATATTGTCGACGTAGTCTCTTCTATTTGCATTCTGCTGCTCATCGCTGAGCTCCAAGTCCTGTTGAGGATCATTAAGCGCGGGTCGATTGCGCAACATCTCCAGCGTTCTTGAACCCACATCGTCAAAAGCCACCTTCTTCCTCTGCTTCTTCGACTTCTTCTTGAGTGCCACTACTGCCACCTCGTCATCACCGACGATCGAACTTTCTTCGCTATCGGTCCTTCCTGCAGTCTTCTTTGGCTGTACCCCACCAGGAATGATACTTCGATCGCTTGATAGCGGTCCGATAGCTGGAATTTCGCCAAAGTTTGGGAGCTGTAAGCTCCGTCAGTAAGGCCTCACGATCGCCATAGATGGACGGCAGCTCACATGTTCGCCATCTTGTTCGAAACCGCCTGGCCCAGTCTCTGGGTCCTCACTTCCGCGATAAGACCGAATTTTGTAAGGCGTCGACTGCAAAATCAATCCCCTGCTTTGAGGTCAGCTGTAATCTTACACAAGGTTCGGTCATCATACGATTCATCAAGCATCAAGTTGTCCCCTTCATCGGGCAATTGAAACCCTATACCGTCAACAGTGGCACCACTAGTATTCGCAGGGTGATTGGAGTCATCCCCTTCCATATCCAATCCGAGATCGTGCTGTTCGAATTCGAATTCCTCCCCGAAGGGATCCAGGATGCCCGGATTATTTGTATGAATCGTCTTTCGAGGAAGATTGATCTTTCTCGCCGAAGCGGTATTGGGTGGTCGGCCAGGAGAAGATGAGACTACATGATGCGTTATCCGTTAGAGAGAGCTTGCATGCCATGGAGATCATCTTAGCTCACGTCTTCGTCGTTTCTCGGCTCGTCCTGCGCCCGTCTCAGATTCATCCTCATCGTCGTCCTCGTGTTCATCATCAGATTTCGCATCGTCTTCAGTGCCCAAGGAGGAAAGTCTTGACGATGCTCGTCGTTTTCGCGTATCGATTGGGTTGTTCCAGTCCTGGAATTGTTAGCAAGCTAGTTCAATTCTGGCATCTCGGAGGAGTGGAGGGCAGCTTACTATGTTCTCGAACCCAAAATCGAGTCCGGTGTCCCAGGCTGCGTCTGCGACTCCAAAGGTGATTTGGTCGTTCCTGATGAGAGCTCTTCGTCGGCTTCTCTTCACACTCCTCGAATTGCAGCTGGCCAGAAGCCTTACTTGCTTTTACCACCTCCGGCAAGATCTACTTCCCGGGTGCTGTTGCTCCCACCGCCGTTTGCTGGGGCGAGATCGGTGACAATGGATCGACGCAGGGTGTGGTGAAAGGTATTGACGTCCTGATATGTGTCATCAGCTGGGTACCGCAGTCACCTTCGGATCAATATCCGAAGCGCACGGTGTAGAACATCTCGTAGTTTTGGCCATATACCCTGTCAACTCGGATGGGTCAAGTATTACAGACAGACGTAGGAAAAGGCCCCACCTGGCCACACCGACAAGAAGACTGCTCTGCAATCGAAGGGCCATGGGCTCGGGGGGATGGATGATCAGGTCGCAAGTGCCCGGAAGGTCCACTTGGATCAGGTTCTTTTTGGTGAGCCGACGGTTTCTTGGACCGAGGGTAGCCGCGAGCCTGTATGAGTCGTATCAGATACGCAGCACAGGTCGAGAGAGAGAAGCAGTATTGTATTAGGATGTGAAGAGGTGAAAGTGATGGAAATGAGAGGAAGAAGGACTCACCAGATGATTCCCAAGCTGCACGTCGATTGTGCGTCAATTGCCACACCTCCTGCCACACAAATGTCTGACTCCACTTACGATCCATTTTTCTTGGTCAACAGCTCGTCTGTAAAGAACATTTCGAGCTCATCGACGCGTCGCGGGTGGTGGTAAGAAGGACAAGTAGAGGGTGAGAGTCTCGACGCTGAAATGATGGACGGTGAGACGTCCTTTAAAGGGCCGTGCGTTGATTTGCCACCCACGGGAGATATGGGAAATAAATAGCTGAAACAAATAGGACTGGGTGGCAAATCCCTTTCAGTCTGTGCGGGTCCATCTGTTTACCTACCTCTGCCTGTCTACATCCTTCGTTTAGTTCTCGTGTCTGGATGCAATATGGCACCGGTCACATCTGCAGACAAGCAGAAATACCTCTTGCAACAGGAAATCGCAAAGCTATCGGGTTAGTCTCGCCGTGCCATCCATTAAGCTCGTCATCAACTATCCTTTGTGGCTTGCTAATATTCCACTCATAGGAGCCATCTCTCGACATACAGCTGGCCCATCGCGTACGGCTTACCATCCTTACCCAAGCAGAGGCCGCGGCTCCTTCACCAGAGGGAGAGGTAGAGGCCGCGGAGGAAAGAGCTATGGACTGGATCTTCGTACAGTCAACAAGACCACCGTAGCTCGGCCGGCTGTGCCAAGTGCGAAACCCTCGGAAAAGGAAGAAGGAGAAGTTTCGCCTTCACCTCCAGAGTCCCCATTCTTGGTCAACGATGAGAATGCCAATCCAGCAGACAAGGGGAAGAAGAAGGAAGAATGGATCAAGGGAACGAGCAAACGAGGCAACATGACACTAATGACTATCGAGAAGAGGTAGGCTACTCTCGCCCGCCCCAATCTTTGCAAGAGCCGAGCCTGATCAGTGCATCAGTAATCAACTCTTGGCGCGTCCGCCCGTCCCCAAACAAAGAAGAACCCGACTACCGCCGCACATCCAGGCGCTGAATTCGATCCAGACATCGGGCGGGAGCGAAGGAAGGCGAGTCGCTATCGACGGTGTGATCTTCCAGTTTGAGCAGGGAGGCAAGAAACTTGTGCGAGTGGGAGGTGAGCTCGTTCTTCAGTCTTGGTTCTATGGCGCGGGAATGGAGAAGAGATTGTAGATGCTTCGTCGCCTGTTGGCACCTCAACACAGGCTGGCAACTTCGGTACTCCGACCCGACTCGAATATGGAGGCGAACAGTTCAGGCGAACCAAACGGGGAAACTTGATTTCTCGAAAAGCCAGGTGAGCTGGGAAGACAGTCAATCGAACAGCTCATGCTAATATCCGTCCCGTAGTGGCTCGGCACGCCGGGCAGAACTCGCCAAGAAACCGTGCCGATACTACACCAAGACGGGTGCGTCTTTGCAATTCGCCATCGGTCGACTGACTACCGCCCTCTCCGGACCGATGCTTTCTTCTTTTCCCACCTGATCTTCTTCCGACTGACATTACTGACCCTCAGGCCGATGTGATCGCGCCCTGACCTGTCCATACCTCCACTCGCCCTCCCGCCTCTCCATTTGTCCCAAATTCCTCCGCTCCACCTGCCCCTTGACCGCCTCCACCTGCCCCCTCTCCCACTCGCCCTCTCCCCACAATACTCCTTCCTGCGTGCACTTTCAAGCGACATCGTCATGTCGTAACGGCTCAGAGTGTTTGTATCCGCACGTCAAGGTATCGGACGATGCGCCCGTCTGCGAGGCGTTCGCCAGAGAAGGGTGGTGCGATCGGCCAGCTGGCGAGTGCGAGGATCTGCATGTGTGGGAGTGCGGAGAGTGGCGTGCAAAGGGGACGTGTGCTCGAGGAGGCAAGTGCGGGCTGCGCCATGTACTGAGGAGCGAGACGGGGAAGGGAAAGCTGGCAGTGGAGGCAGATGCCTCGCAGCCAGCTGCTGTATTGCCTGTCGAAGGGGGGTTCGAGGACGGCGGCGAGTTTATTTCGTTGCCTTCTGTCGTCGTCTCGGACGAAGAGTCGGAGGGGGACGATTCGGAAGAAGAGGAGGACGAGGAGGAGGACGAGAGTGACGAGTCTGAGGCAGAGGAGATTGAGGGGAAAGAGCCGAAACCTCGGCCATCCAGTCCGAGTATGAGTGCGAGCGGACGAGGGTCCTCGCCTGGCCTTGAAATGGACACGGACGAAATGGACGAAGACGAAGTCTTGCTAGAAGTCTTGTAGCGGTAGTTAGTGGCCAGATGCTCCGTAGTCTCGATGACAGGTCTGCCCTGCGCAGTCTGTCTGGTCGTATCAAGCACTTTCAAGAGAAACAAACATGCAAATCATTTCATGCAATACAGATGAGACCCTTCTTCAGCCCGGACACTATTCTAATACCTATCGTCCCTTCGCGTAGGGACCCACCCTTGCTCTCCTCCGCCGTTCTCCTCTCGTGCTCGCGATGGCATCCAACCTCCTGGCCCGTCTCCTCCCGCACCCGCACCGCCTGGGGTCCAGCCCATCGCCGACTCGCCGCCGGCCTCTTTTCCATTCGACGATTTCAGTCGTCGCGACATGCGCTGCGAGGCGTGAAGGGAGGAGACGAGCGATTTTGTCGGGTGACACAGGTGCATGAAGTTGCAGAATCTGTGGAAAGAAAAGGTGATGAGTCAGCACAATCCTTGAAGAGGAACAAGATACAACATACCCTTCTCGCTTGCACTCGCCCATCTCGTTCTGGCGACAACAGGCTTCCCGAAAGTCCGTCACGGGGGACAGCTCACACAGGAGCGGACGCATGCCGTACCAGCGGTCGTTGAGTTCCGAGACCGCCTTGGCCGCCTCGGCCTCCCATTCGTATCGCGCATAAACGTTTCCGAGGAGGTGGTCGCCGACGTTGTCGCATACCTGCGCGGGGTCAGCCAGATGACCAGGAAGAAGGGGGAAGAGGACAAGGGACCTACGTGCATCTCGAGAAGGTTACCGAACTTTGTCAGCTCACTGGCGGGTACATAGGTCAGTATGTCTAGGACCAAACGAACGGGCGGACGCACATGAAGAAGTCCTCGTAGAAACGATCAAAGTCCGCCTGGAGCTGCTGCGGCGACATGCCTTGCCCCTCGGGCGTATGGCCCGGGTTCTGGTACACGTTAGGCAGGACGATGGTCTGGGAGAATTGCGGCTTGATGTGTTTTCTACGACGTGGGGCGTTAGCTGTCGTTCCTCCGACATCGAAGGAAAGGGAAGTCAGCTCACCTCGAGCACCGGTCGCCGTGACGACATGCCCCAATTTTGAGGTAGAACGAACAGTTGACACGGTCTTGCTCCGTGCCACTGTGAGCTGGTCAGCGGGCTGCAAGTAACGGCACGAAATGAGTCTGCTTACAAAATGTGGGCGAGATGGGAAGCCATGTTGATTGTTGGTGCGCTGTGTTGTTCTCTTTTGATATGTTTGTAAGGCCTCGGTAGTGTTGATAGGATTGCAATGCTCTTGCAAATGAGATGCAAGTAGATGAGTCAGTGGAAACTCGAAAACACCTCCTTCGACGTCCTCGGGTGGCCACTAAATAGCTTCCGTGCACCTCCCCGCCAAGTCCAAAACGCCGCTGTGATTCCGGTGGCCACTCGGGTGGGTGATGACGACAACGATCAACGACGCCGCTATCTCGCTCGCTATACGAGTAATAGACCCGCGTATCGCATCCTCTCTACATCGGACACCTCGCTATGGGCAAGTCAGCAGGAGACGACGCGCTCGCACGCGCAGAAAAGAAGGCTTCGAGTTCAGTCGGATGGTTCGGGAGCTCGTCAAATAAGTGGGAGGAGGCCGGCGACCTCTTTGCTCAAGCGGCCAATGCGTACAAGGTCGAGAAGCGGTGGTCCAACTCGGGTGCCGCGTTCGAGAGGTGAGTCTGGCGTCCGAGGATCCGGACATCCTGTCTAGGGTACTGATAGCTGCAATCTTCTAGGGAGGCCGCATGTCGACAGCATGCCAACGAGAACAACGACGCCATGAATGCATTCCATAACGCGGCAAGGAGCTACAAGAAGAGCGACCCCGAAGGTGAGACTGGATGGGCTATGCGAGCATAAGAGACAGATGCTGATTCCGCGGTCTGCTTAGCTGCCGTTTCCGCGCTGCACCGGACGATAAAGCTCTTGATACAGGCGGGCAACTTCAGACAGGCTGCTGATAGGGAGAAAGAGGTGAGTTAGACTACTCTTCTCGTCTCTTCTTCCCTTGCAGCATAGTTGAGAATGGTGCCTGACTTTTGCTTGTTATAGATTGCTGGCATCTACGCTCAGGACGGGTTGGATATCGGCAAAGCGAGGGATTCCTTTGTCCGTGCCGGAGACTGGTATAAGCAGGAAGACGCCAATGCGTGAGTAGTGCACCTGGCGCTGGACAGCGGAATCGATAGAATTCGAGCTAACATGCCGGTCTCCCAGCACCGCCAATCAGTGCTACCAACAGGCCGCGGAACTCTCCGCCGATTTGCACGACTTTGCCCGCTCGATGCAGCTGTACGAGACGGTCGCGGATTGGTCATTGACCTCTGCACTCACCAAATACTCCGTCAAGGAGTACTGGCTGCGAGCTGCCATGTGCTCGATGGCGATGGGGGTGAGTCGTCGGGTCTAGAGGTGAAAGCAGAATTGCGACTAATCTTTTCCGCCGCTTAGGATCTCGTGACGACGACGCGACTGCTCAATACGTTTGCGCAAAAGGATGTAACCTTCCCCTCGACTCGAGAGGCTAAATTCGCGCACGAGCTGATGGACGCATGCGAGCAAGGCGATGTGGAGAGGTTTACCGCTGCGGTTTATGGTTACGACCAGGTGACAAAGTTGGATAATTGGAAGACGGGTGTGTTGTTGAGGATCAAGAAGGCGTTGGAGGAGGACGAGGGGGATCTTACGTAGAGCTGCGGTCGCGGGGGTTTGTTTTTATACTTATATACCGAGCTGTTTACTTTTCTCCATGCGACCTGTACTCTAGGGAGATGCTCTGGTGCGACGTTCCGGGGGCTCTGGCTTGGCGTCGCACTCGGCCATTTCCCATTACGTAGGGCATAACGTTAATAAAGACGTGCATAATTACCGACAGACCACCTTCTCACTCGTATTCATCAGCAGCAATAACATTCCCCTCCGCGCAACATGACCGAGTCTCCCAACGGGTCAAATAGCAAGCCAGAGAAGGTAAAGAGGAGCTACCGAGCGTGGTGAGTCACCATGCTGCCAGTCCAGAAGCGCTCGTCTGACGGATATCGTGCCTTGCTTTCCTCACTTCAGTCTACATTGCAGGAGCCGCAAAGCAAAGTGCGATCTCGTGAGTGGGGCTCAAGTGTCATGCAGGTGAGATGAAGAGACAAGCTGACAGAGGTGTTTCAATCTCGCAGGGAGATATCGATCGTCCGTCTGAACCGCCGTGCACACGATGCAAGCGGGAATCCCGCGAGTGTCTGTTTGCCCCTTCCCGCCGCGGAGGAAACAATGCGAAGAAACGACAGAGGAACGACGAGGAAGACTCGCCAGAGTTGGAAAAGTACGAGGGCGGAGGGACGTCTGCGGATGGGCTGCCGTACGCCGAGTATGGCTTTCCGTCTCCGCAACAACGGACAGCAACGTCTCACTCGGTGTCTCTCCCGCTGCCCATACAACCGATCCCTCCACCGCGCCACGCCTCGTACGGCTCGACCTCACTACAGGCTCTCCTCCAGCCGTCTCCGACGACAAAGGCCTACCCGCTCGAACAGTCCCCCGGACAGCTCCATAATCCCGGCTCGACCTCCACTGCGACCCATTACTCCCCGGACACCGGTACAGACCAGTCCCCCGCCCACCATGCATCCTCTCAGCAGCCCCCGCGTCGCCGCCGGAGCGGGTCCAGCTCGCCGAACCAGAAACGCCGGAAACTGCACATGAACCCGCCAATGCGCGCGGCCGACCCGTCGAGCATCGTCGTGGCCGACATGCAGAACGAGTCGGATGCGCTGCACATCCTCGCGCTGGCGAGCGAGCGCGACGAAGATGCCTCGGGTGGAACGAGAGGTCAGGGAGAGGAAGGACGCAAGAGCTCGACAAAGGTCGGCGCGACGGCGAGGAAGACGTCGGCGGATCTGAAGGATTTCCCGCTCGTCAAGCTGGGGATCGTAAATGCCGATCAGGTGATCGCTCTGACTGAAGGATTCTTCCATTACCACCACCACTTGTTTGCATGTCCTCCCTGTCTCATTCAGGTCTACCGCTAACGGGCTTGAATCAGCCTATGGTCCCCGCCAGCATCATCCCTCGCACCCCAGATCAGATCGCCGCGTTTGCCAGGGATGAGCGCTACCTCTTGGCGGCGATGGTCATTATTGCCAGTCGCCACAATACTAGCCCAGGGATGAGGGACGTCCACGACCGATCATGGGCGACCATGAGGGTAGGTCGAGGTGTGTCATTCTCAGGTGATAATGACTGATCTCTGTCAGGGGTGGTTATCCGACATCACCTGCCTCGGTGCCCCGCCCACCATCGGACTCGTCGAGGCGCTTCTACTCATCGCAGAGAACTTGCCTCGCGATCCGGCGAGATCGACAACGGGAAACGATCACGGATTGCATGCGATTGGGTTCGGAGAAGAGGTCCATGGGGCGGAGAATAGGCAGGCTTGGATGCTCATCGGTATGGCCATACGGTGTGGCTATGGTCTCGGTATCGACAAGGTACGATGACTTCAGAGGTCCTCTGACGAGGATTATCGCTGAAGTGGCATAGCTGGCTCTCAAGCTGTTTCCGGACGCCGAGCGGACGTTCGAGCTGGAGAGGGGTAGACTGGTTTGGACTTGTAAGTGGTCAGGCTCAATCTATCGAGGGTGGAGCTGACGCCTCTTTTCACAGACTGCTACCTTTTCGACCGACAGTGAGTCCTGTTTAAGACGTGGGCATCTAGTTGACCACACCACAGCGTATCCCTCCGGCTAGGAAAGGCCTTCTGGTCCCGAGGTCCGGTAGCCGTCTGTTTCCAAGGCTTTTCGTCCTCCGCCCAAACGGGTCCGGCCGCTGCTGCGGGGAACTTTCCATTCCTGCGGGAGAAAGCGATGGGCGACGGGGATGATCAGCATGCGCAAGAGGATCTCGCGTCGCTCGTTCAGGCTTATGTGGAATTGACGCAATTAATGTCAAATGCTCACGATGTGCTGTATCCCAATGCCGCGAGAACTCGGGCGATCGTCATCTATGGCGAGTATTTCAAGTATCTCGACGAGGTGGGTTGATCTACTTTATTGCTTTATGGGGCACAACTGATCACCGTGAGACAGTTTGCGAGGTCTCTGGATGGTTTCAAGGTTCTGTGGCGGCAGAAACAGTATGTCATCTCATCCGTTTCGCCATAATGAATCTTAAGCTAGCTCCTCAGATGGGCCGTCTTTCCGCTCACAGATGCCGTATGGGCGATGTTCTACTATGTGCAGTTGTACATCTGTGCCTTTAGCTTTGTGAGCGAACTCTTATTTCTCGGTATCAAAACTGATCGTCCATCGATTCTACTCGCAGCAAGCACATGTCGAGAGAGCATCAATGAAGGCAGAAGAGGAATATCTTCTGTTGGAGCAACAGCACCGCGCGGACGGCTTCACGGGCGATATCCCCCGACCACCTCTATCACTCTTTCCGCGGGGAGCCGCCGCATCGCCCGATGCAAGGTATATCTGGCAGTCGATCGACGCGGCCAAACAGCTGCTGCATATCTGCACGGACAGCTTGTTTCCCGGCGGCGCACTGCCGTTTCTCCCGTCGAGGTATCTGCTCTGGTTCACGTATGCGGCCATTTTCCTCCTAAAGGTGGGTTCAACATACTGAGGGGTATATCGTTAATTTCGCTCCGCAGGCACTGTATTCCGGGGCGATGTTGCGAGCGGACCATGCCGAGTACGTTAGCCCCTAGCAATGTATCAAGATCAGAGCTGACAATCCGTACAGGACGCTGAAACTTATCGATCGACTTTGTTCCTGCTTTGAGCAATCTTCCAGCGACGAGGACCACCCCGCGGCCCGATACGGACGCCAGCTACAGGGATTGCGAAAGAAGCTCGCCGGACTATCCGTGACGACCGGAAACAATTCACCTGGTGCCGAGCCTACCATCCCCATACCGCCCATACGCATGACCGGCCCTTCCTCCGTGCCGCCCCCCCACCAAGATGGAATGACCAACACGTCCTATCCTTGGGTCACGCAACCTACACCTGCGCCACCGCCCGACTTATCGTTTATGCAGGATACCTCGGCCTGGGCATTCCCGATCACGACCTCGCAATCACACTCGCAGCCGATCTCTTTCTTTTACCCAAGCGCGATCCCCAATCCGATCGTCCCGGCCACGGGCTCCGTTGCACCGCCGCACCAGCAGCTCTTGACCGACGTCACGCAAGAGATTGTGAATACCAATTTGGGATTCGCGACCCTGGACGATTGGTTCAACCCGCAAATGTCGCAAACCACGCAGAACAACGGTCAAGGGAATGGAGGGAACAATGCCAACTCGTTTGACACGCTCGATCTCGCTGACTTTTGGATGAAAGTGGGACCTGGGGAGGTACGTATTCGTGGATGGGCAGTGTTGGTGGTAGGATGTGGACTGACAGATTACTTGTAAGGCGCAAGGTGGTTTCCCTTTCAGGTAGAGAATTCCATGGGAGAACGCTCGGCCACTGTTTGACCCCCGGTCTTAATTTGGCGTTGCAAAGAGTGACCATATATTTGGGTAATGTCACGCTGTCGTACCAGTATTTCGCTCTGCATTTTTGCTGAGGGGATTCGCTTCCACGTGAATTCCGCACGGTGCGTGATACAAGGCTGCATCCACTTCTTTGGAGTCACACCGTGCTACTTCTTCTTTGGCCTCTCACCAAAGATCTTGGTACCGACTCGGACACTACTACTTCCCTCCCTGACGGCCTGCACAAACTCTGCGCTCATCCCCATGCTTAACTCGAGCTCGCTCTCGGCCTTCGGTCGTCCCTCGATGTTCTTCTCGCTCAGTATCCTAACCAACTCTTTACGCGTCTCCTTGAGACACGTGAAATCCGGGTTGGGTTTGGAGGGATCGTGCGAGGCCTCAAAGGAGCCGATCGTCATCAGACCGAGCAGTTTGAGTTTAGGACACGCGGTCAGGACATGGATGGCGAGATCGACTACCTCGGACGAAGTGTCCGATTTGGAAGCCGATGAGAGCGGCGGCAGACCGGATTTGGACTCTTCGGAGGAGGTGTTGATTTGAATATAGACGTTGAGCGGGGCAGTCCTTTCCGATGGAAGTGATTTTTCGAGGAGGTCGGCGACTTTGATCGACGATAGCGTCTCGAGGACAAAGAGGTTTGGGACGGCTGTAGAGGAAGTATGGTCAGAGAGAGACACAGGAGCGGATACCGGGATGGTACGCACAAGCCGCAAGCTTCGCCTTGTTGCTCTGTAGCGAGCCGACGAAATGCCACTGGATATCACTCGGGAGCTGTATTATAGGTTGTCAGTCATCCAGAAGCAACCGGAACATCAACCACTACTGACAGCAGCGGCTTTATCGACCATCTCCTGAATGTAATTCTCGCCAAACGTCCGCTGGCCTTGATCATACAGCGCCTTGATATCGGATGCTGGCTTTATCTTCGAGATGGGAACCAGTCGAGGCTAATAACCTAAGTCAGCTCCCATATTTCCGGCGGTAGGACTGCTGACCTTCTGACTGGACAGTCCTGAAGCGGAAAAGGCCTCGTCGATCTCCTTCCTTACCCCCTCGATATTCTCTTTCAGCTCCTCCGCTCGATCGGCGGTATACTCCAACGATAGTGATTCAGACATCTTGGCGTAATTTCGAAGGGGAGTGTTGTATAGTCTAGGGAAGGCTGCTCGTGTGCGGAATGCCTGTCTGAGCATATGACGGAGATGGGTAAGGAGTGAACACAGACAGGCCAGACATGACCCTCCTTGTAAAGCGATGACGTGGAAGATTACTGCTGATTTGATGCCGCTCGGAAATGGAAATTCCTCTCCCTGGGCCCTCGTCAAAGACTCGCTTTCACAGTCCACCTTTCGCTCCAAAACACAGCACCATGTCTGCCTTCATAACAAGACTGACGGCTTCGCTCGCCAGGCCATCGGCCGTAGCCTCGTCATCAAGGCTCTTCTCGTCGGTTCATCCCGCACCAGGCATCAAATCACATTACTGACTTTTCCACCTTCGCTAGCTCCTCTACCACCGTCTCCGCGTCTCCCGTCGTTTCCCCTCCTAGCGCATCTGCCCCTCCATCCAAATACCTCGAGTTTCCTCCTCTCGTCCCAAGGAAACCCAAACACAATATCCACGTCGCGACCCTCCATCTCCGATCGCATCACCCGACCCCGCTCGACCTCTTTTCCACATTTGCCCTTCACTCGGCACACTCGCTCCGGGTCGCGACATCCCTCCCTTCGTCTCTCCCATCGACGCGATCCCTCTACACCGTACTCAAGTCTCCCTTCGTCCACAAAAAGGCCCAGGAGAACTTTGAGCGAAGGACGCATAAACGGTGTATCAAGGTGTACGATTCCTCGAGGGAGAACATCGATCTGTGGCTGCGGTACTTGAGGAAGAACGCGGTCGGCGGGGTAGGGCTGAAGGCGGTTGTGTTTGAGTGGGTCGACTTTGGATTCGGTCGAAAAGAGCTCGAAGGGCTGGAGGCCGATATGGCGGTTAGCTCCGCGCCAGACGACGGTGTTATGGAGCAGGTCGGAAAGAAGGCAGAGGAGTTGATCAAGTCGTTGCAGGCAGGCGGTGCAGCTGAAATGGAGACTGCTCAGGAGGTGGAAGGACAAGCCGCCGAGGTGGTCGAGAAGGCGACATGAATGGAACTCCTACACCACACGGCGCACTAAAAACAAGCTCAGTACTTTATTCAGACAACGATTACGCCTTTTCAACCGTATATCATGCTCTTCAAGTCCCCACCCTGTCCGCTTTGCTCAACCATCGTAGCAAAATACGAGCCTGCCGTTTCCAGCAATACTTTCGGCGAGGCACTGGTATCGCACTTAGCGAGCGTCCACGCGCTACTCGACTCACAATTCCACCACTTTGCCTTGGTCAAGAACCAGAATCTTGTCATATTTCACTACCGTCTGCAATCGATGGGCGATGGTGATCAACCCCGAAGCCTTGAAGTTGTTGACGATGGCCTGCTGCAATAGCGTATCCGTGCGAAAATCTATAGCACTCGTAGCTTCATCCATGATTACTAGAGCAGATTGTCGCAGGATTGCTCTCGCCATCGAGACCAGTTGACGCTGTCCTTTGGATATACTTAGCCTCGCTCTTCGAGAGTGACTCACCTTGACTCCAGTTTGCGCCTCCCGCTGCGACTCGGGTCTCCAAGCTAACGGGACGAGGTGTCGCCGTACCCAACTTGTCGGCTGCTCTCGCGAGGAATAGTGAGTCCGGAGGCGTGAGATAGGAGGCGACCGTTGGAGACGATGGAACTGTGAGGTCGGGAGACGCTAAGGTGGTTTTGGGAGTGGAAGGTCCTGGTGACTGTTTACGACTTGCTGGCAGACTGAAAGTCCCAGCGAGACCAACTTGGTTCAAGGCATCGTGTAGCTCGTTATCCGAATACTGGTGGAAGGGGTCGAGGTTATCCCTACTAGCGTTCAGCCGAGTAATTCCCCAACAATTTCTGCAGACGACTAACCGCAGTGTACCCGAAAAGATTACCGAATCCTGGGGAATGTAAGTCTGGTGGGTCGCAGTCAGCCACAGCGTTCTCTCTGTACCAGATGTCGTCCACCCACGATACTCGAACGCAGCTCTTTGGTACCCAGCGAAGCGATGTCGACGCCGTCAAGAACGATGCTACCCCCGGAAGGTTCCACGAACTCCAACAGGCTCATTGCCAAGGTAGATTTGCCACTGCCAGTTCTGCCAACCACCGCAATTCTCTCCCCGGGCATGATGTCGAAAGACACTTGCTGGAGAACGTCCGGTAATTCTGGACTGTATCGCACGGACAGATCTCTGATGGAAACCAATGTTTTTGACAGTGTCGAAGGCCATTTCAGCGGAACACTGTGTGAGGGATCACGCTCGACGATCTCGTGCGGGATTGCAAGGTAAGCGTGGATCCGTTCGACAGAATTGAATGCTATAGTACATAGTGAGGACTCGTCCCGATCCTCTTCAGAGCTACATACCTTGCTCCATGCTAGTCCAGTCGTGAGCCAAGGTGGTGAGAGCTGACACAAATGCCTGTGCCGAGACAATGGCGATACCGGTCAATCCAGCTGAAGCGCCCTGTAAAGCGGCGATTGTGACCCCGAAGGTAAAGAATCCGCCCAAAACCTCAAAGTATAGCGCGAGCCATCGATTGCAAGTTCGCCAGATGTAGGATTGGCTATTCACCCTGTCGTGGCTATCACGCATAAGCCACGGCCGGTGCCGCGCAGCAACTCACTTCCTGTACAGTTCCTGCTCGCAAGTCGTTCGATCAGCGCCACTATCAAGCATTGTCATTCCTCGGCTCACCATTAGGAAACGGTCCTCCGCACGAAAAGCTCTGACTACCGCCAGACCATCGAGCATCTCTCCCAGACCCGTGAAAACAGGCGAGCGGGAAGTCGACGCCATGCGCCGGATGTCCCTCGCGGCTCGTAGATAATGTATACCGAGATAGTAAAAGCCCACCAAGAAGCAAGCGATCGGTATAACCAGCAACGGTCTCACTGCGTGTTATCAGCTCACGACCTTTGGCCGATGGCATTGCTTACCGACAACAATGAGCAGTACCAAAGCCGTCGTGAAACTCCCAACGCATACCACAGCCTTTTGCAAGTTCAGTCCGAGATTGTTCGAGATCTTGTTGAGATCATCTGCACTTCCGCAATAAGCTTCTACCAGCAGCATTCACCTACAAGAGATTGAGGACTCGACCTGCTGGGTTGACATCGTACCACCGGTGGGTGGCGGTGGTGACCGAAGCTAATCCAAAGTCAGCCTATTTTGGAAACCCGTACATACCGAAAAGATCGTTGTGCAGATTGCTAGCGGCGGTAAGGGTTCCAGTGAGGCTGTGTGAGAGATCAGAGGCGGGTCAAGAATCACGACTCACAGGGTGGCGGCCTGCAAAACCTCGGACCCCGCTTCACCGAGAGTGAGGAGTGCAAAGATGAGCAAATAGAAGGTGACATGTGGTTCGGAGTCCGGGCTTTGCGGTTCCGTCAGCCACTTTCCACGACTGACAGCGAGGCAGGCGTACAGTGAGACCCCGTGTACCAGCGCGAAAGAATGCTGATCAGCGTCGGACGGAGTGGCGGAAGTCATGTGGCGAATATGGCTCCTTTCTCCCCAAACTTTTAGCCAGTACCTGGATCCTGCCGATAAACTTTGCGTGCCGACTGACACTATCAAATATACTTCATAGTAAGTCGACTCACCAAGGAACACCACAGCAGCACCCCACAGCCACCATGGGGCCGCCGATAGATAGAGCCTTGTTATAAAACTCAAGTACCGCTCTCGGATCATCAGAGTACTTACACAAAAGACTGGAGTCTCACGGGCCCGTAGGTCCTACCTTCATCCTTGACGAGTAGTGTTTTCGACTTGGTCTTTGTGGGACTGGTTGTGGAAATCTGGCGCAGCTCTCTTGCTGGGTGAGATTGGGGAACTATTCCGAGTTGCCAATCCGGACTGGCTGCGTGTTCTCGATCGTATTGAGCTTCCGCCTCGAACCAGCTGAGATCGCCCGAATCTCGGAGTGACTCCGGAGTCCCTTGTATCTCAACTGTACCCTTATCCATGCCAACAACGTAATCCACACACCCCGCGGGCAGCAACAGATCGATATGGTGAGTAACCAGAACCTGCTGCATCAGTCTCGCCCTTAGTACCTGCCGACTTACGACTGTCCTATTCTTGAGCAGACGGCCCTTAAAGCATTTTTGGACGAGTTCTCGGGCGACGTGGATATCGACTGCTGCAAGTGGGTCGTCGAGGAGTACCGTTTCCGCCGCACTGTACACAGCCCGAGCAAGACTGATCCCGTTTAGCCTTCATCCATTAGAACGGACTCACGCGACTCGAGCTTTCTGACCGCCGCTCAAGGTGACCCCTCGAATACCAATCTCCGTTTCTAAGATTCAGTACCGAGACTCGATGATCACTTACCGTCACCGTCAGGGAGGATATCCAGATCAGGCCTCAAGCAACAACAATCCAGGGTGGCTTCATATCGCTCCGAGTCCCAGTCGTGGCCAAACAGTATATTCTCCTTGACTGTCATGTACTGCAACCAAGGTGTCTGGGAAGCATAAGCCACGGGATTGCTTTCCAGTGTACCATAGACCGTCCCAGACACCGTGGTCATCTCGCCAAGAAGAGACATAAGGCTGGCTGTCTTGCCCGAACCCGTAGGACCAGTGATGACGGAGAATTTGCCGATGGGGAATTGGTGGTTAACGTTGGATAGCTCAAAAGCTCTTGAATCAAGCAAGGTGGTCGACGAGCCGGAAAGCGACTCATTCGTGTTGGTCCAAACGTCTCGCGCATCTTGGCTAGGTCCCCAACGTATAGTTGCGTTTTCAAATGCCATCGCACGCTGGCCGGCTGTGGTTCTTGCGGTATCTTGCATCGGAATACGATCAGGCTCATCGAGGAAATCTTGTATGCGCGAGCACGCTACACGGGATTGCAGATAGGTCACCTTATAGAGCGGGACTAGGCTGGATGAGCGACAATGTGAAAGAGACGAAGGAGATGTTGGCAGCTCACCTTTCGCCAGAGGGCTTCTCAGCATCATGAACAGCGAGATTGCTGTGAATGCAATATCGACAGTCAGGTCTCTCTTGGCGATGTAGACGAAGGATGCGAAGGAAACGAGGATATGTAGCATCGGTGCCAAGGTCCACACGAGCGATAGTAGAATTTGGTTGACTCGATTGGCACGCATATGCTTTAGCTCGGTCGACCACACCTCGGCTACCCTGGACGTCCAATAATCCTCCCACGCGAAAAGCTATCTCGAGATCAGCCAGATGGCGGTTTCGATTCTCGCCTGCTGACCTTGATCGTCTTGATGGCCAACATGAGCTCGGACATGAGCTGCAACCTCGCATCTTTGGCGGACGAGATAGCGCGTTGTAGTCTCGTGCTCCGTGAGCTGAGCCAAGCGTGTAACGGCACTGCCAAGATAAGGGCTGAGACACCGATTAGAGCAGACCATCCCATGAGACTTGTTCGCATGTCAGCGAGCGAAAGCGGCAAGACGGAGCACTGTACTGACTAGTACAACAGTAAACACGGGACGAGAATATTGGTGGGCGTGGTAAATATCGGCATGGCCAATGCGGTGAATTGAGCGATTTTCTTGGGGTCGGCTGTCGGAAGAGTTACTCGCATCATTCTTTCAGACTCATCTTCCAAGACTCACTGTCCATCATCTGGACGATCTTCCCGTTCATGGCCACATCCGTCGCTTTCGCTCCCGATTTGCCACTCTCATCATGCCTTCCTAGATGCCCGGAAGAGTCGGGTCGAGTGAGAGCTTTCGCAAAGATGACGCCAACGAGTGCCGACTTGACGTTTGCCCCGACCTGTCTCGAGTGGCCGTGGCTGACTCTGTCACTCACGGCCTTACCAATAACTGCCCCTAGCGACAGGACGCTGTAGAGATACTGCAGGTGAGTCGCGTTAGCATCCCCTTTGTGGCGGAGGGAGGACTGACAGAATCGGCGAGCGATTCTCGCGACCGTTCGTTGATGCCCCGCCTAGGATTCGTCGTCAGCGTTCATCTCTTGCCCAGCGCAAAATCTTACAAAATCTCTCTCATCAGCATTGGTCCGACATACGCCAACAGGGCGCCAATACTCCCCCAGAAGATGGACACTATGACGTCCCATCCGGCCAGACGCCACAACGCTCGCCACAACCACTGCTCTTGTTGACCTCGGTCTTCCTGGATCAGCGAGTCGAGCACGGTCTTCGCGTGAAATGTCGTCAGCATATGCGGCATCGCCATCAGGTCTGAGGATCTCATCGGGCCGCGATAGCCTTTGCGAAGGATGGGCCAGATCCAGCCGTACATCAGATGCGAGAAGATCGAAGCGTCGACTTCGAGACTGGCTGATGAGTAGCCACTTTCTCGGAGCGCCTGAGCGTGGCGGTCCACCATTGTCTTTCGGTCGAGTTCGTGGTCTTCCAAGAAGACCTCGGGGCTTCCACGAGGCAGCGAAAGGAGGAGGACGAGTAGAACTGCTGCGAACAGGCTGTTCAGGAGCTCTGGTAATGAAAGGAGCGTGCTCCAAGAGGAGAAGGGAAAGGCAGTCTTGAGGCTGGCGTGAAAGGCGCTCAGCAGGGGAATGAGGGAAATCAGCCATTGGACCGGGACGAGAACGCGGACCACCAAATGCGGTGGGGGATGCACGGGAATGAACAACAGCAGGGTAGCCTGGAATTCATCAGCTCCGAAGCTGCACACGGGCCATTAAAACGGCCACATACCCAGACTATCGCTGCCGCGACGCTTCTCGCGACCACCCAACTTTCTCTAATCGTGAGTGCTTGGAAGGCATGGGTAAGTATCAAGCAGAGCGAAACTGCGAACCAGAGAGCCCGTTTGAACGGCGAGATTGTCGACTGAAGGTATCGAGGCAAGGTCTGGCGGAAGAGTGAACTGCGGAAATATGTAGCGCATCTGGATTTCTGGTACTGGGGCCATGTTGACAAGAAAGAAGGCCCGAGGATGGCGACGACCAGGATGGGCGGGACGAGGACTTGAGCAATCAACTGAACCAGAGTCACTATGCTACCAAAGGCTGTCTTGCTTTGCTTACCAGAAGGTTAGAGGAAGCGGAAGGTAATCCCATAGCGTGAAGCGAGAGAGGGTAGGGATAGTGGTGAAAGATATCTTGCAGAAAGTCTTTTATAAGAGAGGAAAGACTCCAACTCACAGAACAGCACTTACCCGCTCAATCCGGAATGGAGGAGAAAGGATCTCGCTGCTGGGGAGACAAAGAAAGGAGGAAGGACTCCCAGATTCCCAGATTCGCTTCGCGTCGGCGGGAAACGATCGGCTCACTCATAAACTGCATGTTTCGCACTGCTTAGACGGCTAAGGACAGAGACACTCGGCGAAATGGCATGGCGCGGCTGCTTCGTCTTCTAGCCGAGCCGGTCGGATGCGAAACAGCCTTGGTATGCCTGAGGGATTGGGCGCGGCACGGCGAGGTTGAGGTTGTAGAAACGGTTACAGAGTAGCAAGCATAAAAATATGTATTATCGATTATCGATTATCAATTATCAAGTATAGTACTCCTACAAGATCCGGCCGTAATCAAGACGAGACACACGGCGATAGTTACAAAGGGAGATGATAAAACAGAAATCGAAACATGGACACAATTCAAACCATTACTTGATTACCCACTTGTCAAAAGTGGAAATCCGACTTTTCTTCAAAGGGGCTTCGTAGACCGGCCGCATCCTCGTCCACCATCTTCTTGACCAGTCTCGCGCCCGAGAGACCCTTCTTCTTTTTGATGTGGCGCGGTTTCGCCGGCATGTCGTCCTCGGAATCGCTCCATCCGTTCGACTTTTTACTCTGTTCCTCGTCCCGCACACCGATTGGGAGAGGCATGCACAGAGTCGAAGGATCCGACGAGATCTGCTGCGGAGCAAGGAACTGCTTGGTGAGTCCCAATGCGGGCCGGTCCGAGATCATTGTCGAAGACTGGGATCGGGTGATTCGGGGTGCGCTGCGAACGATCGTGATGGGTTCGGTTAGAGGGCGGCGGGGACTCGGTACTGGGGACTCTGGAATCGGCGACGGAGCAGGTTTCGCTTCAACGGAAGGTGGCGATGCGGATTGGGCGGCTGCGCGAGCGGCTTCCTCTTGCAGATCCGACGCGGTGAAGCTACGACCTCGTTGTAACAGGGATCTCGATCGAGCCATCTTCGGTGCAGCCCGCTGTGAGGACTTGCGGCGCAGCATTGGAACTCCTGCTGGAGGTGGAGGGGGAGCAGGCGAAGCGGGAGTGAGCGTAATCATGGCGACGGTCGGAGGAGTTGCCGGGGCCGGTGTGTCTACAGGTAGTGGAGCCAGCGACGACGGCGATTCGAAATCAAGAGGTCCTGGGGCTAAGACAGCTATCAACAAGCTGTATATCGGTACCTCTGCCGTATTCACCTGGATGTGCACGATTCAGCGCAAAGGTGAACGGATCCTGCTTTGAGGTGTTCTGAAGCGTCGTTGACAAGCTGATGGGGTATCAGTACCCAAGACCTGCACCACAAGCGAGCTCCCTCACATAATCACTCGTCCAGGTTTATCCTCTCCTCTCTCAATGACCGCTTCCGGTTCATCCAGAAAATCCATCGAGTCCTTCCTCTTCAGACCCGGTCGAGCTAGCTTCTCTGCTCTCGTCATCCTTGCCCTCTCTGCGGCCTCGATCCCGCCTTTGCTTTCCCTCAACGCGATTTCGACCAGTTTCAATCGGGTTGCGGACCATCCATGTGGCCACTTTTCGGTCTCGCCGGAGGTGGGAGAGGAGGATGGTCTGATTGGGGAGCCCGAGGCGCGAAATGGGTGCGCGAGGACTTGGTTGGTCAGTTCGTCGAGGGCGACGGGTGGCGGCAGCGTGCCGGGTGGAAAGGAAGTTGAGAGTGGACGAAACGGGCGTGTGAGAACCTGTGAAAGGTGGTCAGCGATGGCAGCGTCTATCAGACGCGACCTCGAACGCACACTCAGTAGTAACGCCTCCTCGACCTCGGTCCATTCCATCGCGACCTCTTCCTCTTCTTCCCGCCCACGTTTACTCCCGACAGCGAGGATGGGTTCGTCAAAGTCCATCCCGAAGTGTCTGTACACTGAGGGCGATACTTCCGCTGAGTTTGACTGTAAATACGTTAGAGATCGGATCGAAGGTCGGATGCGCGGTATCAAGACATACATAATCGTATGGGAGCGGGGTATGGGGTGCGTTGGATCCGGGTGAGGAAACGGCTGAATGGCTTGCGTGGTCTCGTCAGCAACCACAGAGACCAGAGTCGATCGCAGGACGGGCTGACTCACGTCGTTAAGCGGACGAGACTCGGGGGTAGGGATATGCGCATGTTGTTCTTTTTCCTGAGCGCCATGATCGTTCACGGGGCCTCTGGTGCGAAATATAGAAGAGGGGTAAGTGCGTAACGGTCCTAGCTTGGTCGGTGCGAGCGAGCCAACGGGTAGAGGTACAGGTTTCGGAATTGGTATCGATCGATGAAGCCGAATCGTCGACGCGTGGATGGACAAGAGACTTTGGAGGGGGGGAGGGGAGGAGATGGTGGAGGGCTCGTGATAGGCCGATAGAAATACAAGATCAGATCACGGCGGTGGGGATGGAAAAGTTGGTGGACGCGACTCGAGTGGTGGCCGTCACCTGCCTTTGCCCTGACCCGGTTCGTTGCTCTGGATTTCTCCGCCGAGAGAGTAATCCGAGACTACTGCAGTCCCCACGTATGCCCTCTGGCCCGGACACTTATGCTTCAACTAGCTCGACGTTTACTCCGTCAATGGCGTCGCCCGGGTTCCCCCAGATTGGGTTTCCAGGACTCGGCAATCAGGCGACGCGTCTGCGCCACATTAAACTTCGACGCGTCGGTTACGAGACGCCAATGGGTATGGGGTCGGAGTAACCGTTGCCGGCCAGAGACGAGGGGAACATACAGGGCGACACTGAGGTACAAGAGGAACGAGAGGAACCGGACACTCCGTCAGCAGATGCAGAAAAAAAGGCCGACATCGCAGAAGCAGAAGCAACCGGACCGATAAGAATTCCAGGCAAGCCACTCCACAACGCCATACTCGATTCGATGAGCGAGGCGAGTCTGGATCATAGAAGGATTAGGATTGAGGGAACGTGAGAGTGTTCTCGTGAGACATGTCGCTGTTCCCGTGATACCCACGAACATTCGTATGACGCTTGGCCAGAAGACGGGAAACGGAGCGACCCAGACCATGGAGCTAGGTTTGGAACATGCATTGTCTGGAGCCCAGCTGCAGGTGAAGCCTGGACGTGTACCTCCTCGGAGCTCTGCCTTCTTCTTCTTCGTTCATCCAACTATCACAAGTGCAGCGGGAGAACCAAGTAAATAAAGTAATATCACAGAAAATGAACAGGGGAATCAACGGAAACGGGTTTCTAAGATGAGGGTTACAGCAAGCTTCTTGTATGTATATGCAAATAAGAGGAATATTTATGAACACGATTGGGAGTGCAATCACTTCGAAGGTCCACCCGTTAGCCATGGCTGACTTTGGGTGCGGTCTGCTGCGAGTCACAAACGATCGTCAGCTCTATCGTTCCCCACCAAAGCACAATTCACATACCAGATACGACGAGTTCCTGATGGTGGGATTTGCCAATCGCGAGCTCGACATCGAGTGACCGATTCTCGAGGCCGACGCAGTGACCCCCAGCGCAGGATTCTGTCTCGCCATGAGGGGAGTAGGAGGCGAAATGATCAAACCCTTTTTCTCCTTTTCCCGGTCTTTCCCACCACTCGCAGCGACGCTGGTCTCTGTGGAAGTCGACAGGACGCTCGCACGTCGTTCCGGCGTCGCAGAGAGGAGTGGTGATCTCCTTCGTCCGGCCAAGATCCACGGATGCCGCATCGCAGGTTGAGGTTTCAACCTCTTGTCCGGATCCCACGTGAGGCACTTCGCAATAAAGTCGACGAAAAGCTCGTCATCACATTTGAGCACCGACGCCAGCGTCTTCGTTCCCGGCCGTCTACGTTTCCCTTTTGCACTGACAAATGGTCGAGCAGTGCCGGTTGCGTCTAAATCGTGGCTGTCAGGAAGCTGCAGATCATGTCATAACATATCACTCACCGAAGAAGAGCTTGCGCCTAGACGCCTTCTCCACGATATAGCGTTCGGGCTGACCCAAGACTTCCATGATGCATGCCAGCTGTTCGTGCTCGTTTTCGCCGGGGAAGATTGGGAATCCCGTGTACAGTTCCGCCAGTATACACCTATATTACTATCAGTATCTCCCATGCCCGATGAGAACGAACTCACCCGAGACTCCACATGTCGATCGCCATAGCGTAGTTCATGCCCAGAATCACCTCAGGGCTTCGGTAGAACCTCGACTGAATATAGGTGTACACTGCGAACGCGCCGAATGAGTATCAGATCTTCCAGAAGATCGGTCAAGCTAACCCTTTTCAGTCTCGAGACAACTGCTTCCGAAATCAATGACTTTGATACCGCTCCTTGCCGGGTGTTTCAGCAATATGTTCTGCGTGTCCCCCGGATCAGCCACCGATTCTCGCTGTAGCATCGTAACAAGTACGCACCTCTGGTTTCAAGTCACAATGGACGATCCTATGACTCCGCATCAACTGCAACGAGGCCAACATCTGGGTCGTGAATCTCCGAACCAAGGTGGTCGAGAATCCGGCAAATTGGTTGGCTTTGATGAGCTCATACAAGTTGATGGAGAGCAGTTCCGTGACGATGCACAGATGACCTCTGAAATAGAAATGTTCCGTCATCTTCACCATGTAATGTTTATCTTCCGGATCCTATCGGTTTTGTCATTAATCTCCGCCCCGCGACAGGTTCGTCGAATAGTAGAACCAAGAGAACATACCCATTCCACAAGCTGCTGTAGGATCTTCACTTCCACCAACGCCTGCGCATGGAACCGTTTCTTGTTTCTGATGATCTTGACCGCGACGGATCCACCAGTTCGGTGATCTCGACATTGGACCACTTGGCCGAAAGAGCCTTTTCCGAGGATACCGATAATCTCGTATCGATAACAAAGGTGATCTCCTTCGACGACAAGATAATCGCCACGCTCATCATCGTATCCGTGGTTGTAGATCACCCCATTTTGAGACGGCCGCTTGATCTTGCCAGACGAGGTATAGTAAATCTGATCGAAATCCAGGACTTCCTTCCTTTCGTGGTCGGTCAACATGGACAGGTGTTTTCCGATGAAGACTAAGTATCAGACAGTCAGTCAACGTATACGTGAACGATTGAGAAGACTTTACCTCTCTGAGACATCGGTTCAGCAGGCTCAGTGTCTTCGGGGAAATCCACCACATCCGACATATCGTCCTTCTTGCTGCCCGTGTGCTTTCGAGTCGCTCTCCTCCGGACGTACGCAGCCATCTCTGCGTCCCCAGCAGCTTCCTCGTCCTCGGCAGGAGACACGCTTGGGCTGTCTGGAACCAAGCTCCTATTCCTCAAGCCCACACCAGGCGCTCCAACCGAAGAGGAGGAAGGCAATCTGGCACCCGGCGGCACGGCCAATTTCGAATGAAGCGATTTGGACGGTTTGATTGCCGGAGTCGAAGACCCAGATTGCGAGTCGTCTTGTCCGCTTCCTGTCGTATCTTTGGATCCGCGACGGCTTCCGACCCCAGGTCTCATCTCTTTTGATGATCGTTTAGCTTGGGCCGAAAGAGTCATGGCCATCGCTGAAGACTGTGGCGCGATGGGCAGATTTCGTCGAGAGGGCGGTAATCCAGCATTGAGTTTAGCCACCGTCGGTGCATCCGGAACACTAGCCTTTCTCGGTTCCAGTCTTGCCGACATGGGCCCGAGTAGTCGAGCGCGCTGTCCTCCATTTGTAAGAGCTTGATGAGAGCCATTGACCATGCCAAATTCGTTCACAGTCGGTCTCGAGAAATCCGCAACACTGGCAGACGCAGCCATCGTCTTGGAGTGAGCCGATCCAAAAGCATTCGTGCTCTTGCTTGTGGACATTGTATGGGGATAGGCGGGAGGAGGCATACTGCCATGAGCCAGTAATACCGGCGACGGACCAACGGGTCGATTGGCGATCCGAGGTATCTTGGTCGGGGTAGCAGACGGGATTCCTCGGTACGACTCCGAGTTTCGTAACGACGAGCTGGACGGGGCAGCCTTGAGAGCCGGTGATCCAATGATCGAGGGCAGCCCGGACTTCTGAGAGCGCAACGTGGTACTCCGCTCACCATTGACGGTCGCTTCGCTGCGGTTCGAGGATACTGACGACCGATGAGCGACCGGTCCTTCGAAGGACGTCTTTGGCTTGAGGATTTGGTTGTTTTCCTTGAACGCTTCGAGTGGCGTGGCCACCTTGGGTGGGTTCTCGACAGCAGTAGACATCGTCTGTTCATCAGCTTTCGGTCAAAGAGTCCAACTTACTTTCCCTCTCGTCCTCGTACCCCAGCCCCGACTGCTCGTCTCCTCTTTGGTCGACGCAGGCGGCTGGACATTCGACGGGTCGCCATTGAGCTGAGCTGACAGACCACGCTTCGAGGCACTGCTTCTCAGCATCGAGGGTATATGCATTCCCAACATCGATTTCCTCGTCGATCCCGAAGGCGTACGCTGGGCAGCTGGTGGAACCGCCGCAGGTTTGGGCGTCTCTGGTATAGGGGCCTGAGCCATCTTTTGCTGCACCGACGACGAAGAGGCTCGTCTGAAAAAGGGTATCGAGGACGGCGTCAGGCGCTTCGAAGACTGAACGGCGGATTTCGAGGGCTGAGGGACTGCTCCTGTACCGATCGGTGTCGTGCTGCTGATCGACCGACTGTCGTGTGGGAGCAACTGGCCCGAATGGCCGGACCGAGGAGAACCCAATTCACCCCTTTCGATCTCGGACCATGGCGTCTGCGGACTCCGGAGACCATCGGATTCTCGATGGACCAATTCAGGAAGAGGGCCTGGCGAAGCCGCAGGAGAAACCGATGTCTCCTTGGTATGAACTTTCAGATTCAGAGCCGAGGAGAAGGACCACTTTTTATTCATCGGTCGTCTCGATGAAGACGTATCCTGGGACAGATGCGAAGATAGGGAGGTCGGCGGCGAGATTGCATGAGGTTCGCTGGGAGGGGCACCCAGAGGCGCTTCGTAGTCACGAAAGGGTGCCGACGTCGATGGTACCGAAGTCGAGCTGACCACGTTCGACGGCACCTGGCGTAACGAGAGGTAATCTTTCGGAAGTGGTGGTACTGGAGGGACCGTTCTTTCTCCCGACTTTTCTTGCGAGTTCTCAGCCGACAAGCCCCACTCCCCCGAATGGACCGACGAGACATCACTGCCTGCACTTGCTCTTCTTGCCGATACCGGATTATGAGCAGGTCCAGAGGTCGACGAGGGGGTAGTCGAGGTGGTCGGAAGCGAGTCTCGGGAGGTCGGAGTTCCCACGAAGCTCGTAGATGACGAGGACTCCCTCTTTTCAGACACCAAATTTGTGGAAGCGCTATGTCGACCTCGGACAGACAGTGGTACGGCTGGGACATCCTCCCCAACGTCTACCCAATTGCCCAAAGGAGACTCCCCTTTATCTGTCAAGAACGTTGAATCCATCGCGTCCTTGAGACTGGAGATGCTGGGTTTCGAAACCATCCTGGTGTGCTTCTTTCCCGGAGGAGTCGGAACTCGAGTGCTGGCGGCGCCTGTCGACATTTTCGATCGCGATCTTCCCTTTCCAGGTGTACTCGAGAGACCGTCGAGCTTCCGCATGGCTTCGGTCGTCTCCGGATCCGGAGCTTCTCGACCATCCCAACCATGTCGAGAAGTCGACGACATGGCTCTCGACCGCTGAGTGTATGAATCGGATCTCTTGACGGTCGAACCAGTCGATCCAGTCGAGGTGGAGGGCGGGAAGTAGGACGTCCCCGAGTTGGTGCTGGCGAGAGGAGGTGTGCCACTGCCGACACTGGCAAAGTTGTTGACGGAACCCGAGCCACGGAGGAACTGGTTGATTGAAGCGCTTGAAGGGGACGGGGGAAGATGAGAGAAATTCTTGGGCGCAAAGTGTTTGAGGATATCATGATGGGTCGAAATCGGACTTTGAGGTGTCTTCTTGGCCTCTTTGCCACTGCTTGGAGGCGTTCGTTTGTCGGTGCGACTGAGACGAGAGCTGTTCGAAGGCGCTTGCGAATCCGCCGAATTAGGAGGCGAGATTTTGGAGCTGGTCCGCGGCGGGGCCACGGGGGTTCCTACGGGCTGTCCGTTAGCAGCAGCAGCAGCCACTCGTTCTTGCCGCCTGGCATGTATTCTCGAGCGAGCACTGCCTGGCGAAGCCGGAGCCGGGGCAGACTCGGCGGCTCGCTGAAGACCCATCCACGCGTGATAGTAGCTTTCAGCGTCCTGCGGCGGCGGAAGACCAGCCGAGCGAGGCGGGGGAAAGTGGAGAGATGGATCAGCGGCTGGGGCAGACCTAGGCGGTGGTGGTGCGGAAGCGCGGATATTCGATCTCGGAGGCGATATAGTGGACTTGATGGTCGTATCGTCTGGCATGGAAAGCGATGCAGCTATTGCCGCTTCCATGGTCGAGTCGAATTGGAAGTCTCCAACCAAGGAGCCAAAGTCGATCAGGTCAGGCATGTAACTCATGTCTTCCTTGGCGCTATTCGGCGCGGTCTTGGAGTCGTTTTTCGAACCCGTTGTCTGCGTGGGGGCCGGAGAGGCCTGATGCGAGATGGAGTGGTATCTCTGCCTCTCCTTCCCATACGATTCTTCTTTGGCGCCCTCTATTACACCAAAACCTAGCCCCGTTCCATTTTCACCACTCGTCCATCCCTTTCCTGCAGCATGAAGTTGAGCGTCCGTGAGAGAAGGCAGAGGGGGACTGATGCCGGGATGGTTAGGGACGTTGGGTGTCCGTAAATGCTGATGAATGTTCGATGACGCCCATCTAGGCGTAGCGAGCTCCCCGACGCCAATCAGAGTCCGTCGATCGATGTCTGAAGGATTGGTTTGGTCGGGAGTAGTAGGGGAGAAGGCCGCTTGGCCAGGGACGACTGGAGAGAGTCGGTCGGGTCTGTCTATCAGTATGGGGGACGACCGAATGTAATAAGAATCCACACTGCAGCTATCAGCATGGCCCTACTTATTATAGACGTACGAAGCACGATTGTCACCATCTGCAATGACCAAGCGATCGAGCGCACTAGTCGCCGACCCCCTTCGTTCTTCTAGTCTTCCCCCACCGGTTCCAAAGGCGGATAAAGGGACCGCAGGTAACGAGGGCGACATTGAGACCGGGCCCGCCTCGGAAAAGTTCGTACTGGCGTTCGACGGTCGACGCTGGTTGGGATCGTATGTACGCGACTGGGACGCTGGTGTACGGTAAGAGATTCCGGGATACATTTGGGAAGGAGGAAAGGAAGGCGAGGTTGGCAGGGACGGGCCACTGGAAGCTGGGGCAACGAACGACTGGGAAGGTAGAGGCGGAAGAGGTCGACCTCCGCGCTGCGACACGTTCTGGTTGAGGATCAGACTATTGTTCAAGAAAAATTAAAACAATATACCCTGTCGAGATGTGACTCTGCGACTGCCCTTCTGCCGTCGCCCGTAGAACCAACACCGAGATCACCCAGCTTTCCATATCTTCCCGCCCTCGAGTCCTCTGCCTCCCTCAAGACCTTTGCGCTACGCGGGCTGAGGTCCAGCGCAGCGGGTGCTGGCGCCCTCCGCCCTTTCAGTGAGGCTGTAGAGCTAGAACTTGGCAGTCGGTCGCGTGGGGGTGTCCCGAGCATCGCTGAAGGCGCTTGTCCCGGTGGGGAAGTCGATGCACTCGGAGGATCGGGATGCGGACGCATGATGGGCGGCGGAGCGGCGACTCGAGAATGGCGAGGAAAGTCGAGAGGGGGAGCGGCCGATTGTTGTGAGGTGGTACCGAAAATGCCTCTCAAATCTTGGTGGATCTCGGAGTTCGCGTCGGCTTCCCTAACACCCTCGGCATCGTCGAAACGGCCAGAACCAATATCGGGACGTCCAGAGTCGTGTATATTGGGTTGGAGGTCCTGATTCTGTTGGTCCCTGGACGGTTGCCGGCGATGCAAGGGGGAGGCAATCGAGGGCCCGGCAGAGGGGTTGGAGAATGGATGATGGGGATGATTGATAGGGTAGGACATGGTGGGCTGCTCGGGAGGGGGTAAGCAGCCGCTACTATCTCGATACCTGCTTCCCATCTGGCAGGAGTCGAAAGATGTGAACTCACCAAGCGCTGGATTGTGGTCGCTACGCCGTGCCGCTAGTCATGGAGTCTCTCCGCCGAGGTGTCATGTGCGAGTCACGATTCCTCCTTTCGATGAGAGGTCAGATCACTGGCAGATGCACCAGGTATGGACCACACAGCTTACACGAGACGGAAATGTTGGTGTTTGAGGAAAACAAGCGGGGGATTTGCAACTCCACACGGTGCTCGAGCCAACGCGATGGTCCGAGGGTCCAAGTTGTGCCCGAGGAGTAGAAGATCGGCCAACCCCTCCTGCGTCTAGCCGTAGAGACACGGTGTCCGGCGTCTGCGAGTACGATGCAGTCGAATGCGGGTCCGATACCGAGTCAGAGGCCGCAAATGGAGGGGGAAGCCCACCGGCGGACGGTCTGGTAACCTTCGCGACTCCACGAGCACGAGGGAATTCAAGTTTCAGGGGTAGTGGCGTTTGATTTTGTTTTGGCTGCCCGAGTGTCCTTGTATCACGGTCGTTGCAGCGGGGAGGGAAACTTCAAGAGCGGCCGGCCTACAGTTCGAGATGAAGTGCAAAGCAGACTGTCTGACAAGTCCCAGCATAGGAGGTCGTGGTAGACTGGACAACGGTCTATGTCAACCAAGGTGATCTTTCGCCGTCATCACCACACGTGCGGATGCAGATGATAGGAGGCGAAAAGGTTCAGTCGTATGTAGGTACGTTAATGGTTCGAAACACAGGACCGAGGTCAGCACGGGTAAGTCCTGAGGGCTGGGTTTACCCCGCAGAAGCTGTCTCTGACAAGGTCCCAAACATAGACACATGACAGTCCCATCGTTGGAAATCGTCCTCCCCGGAAGTATCTTGACACCGAGCCGGTAGTTGGAGGTGCAGACTGCAGAGGAAAGAATGCTGGTGGTACATGATTCATACGATCGGTCACTACGTATGAGTCCATAAATTCCCGGTTCCCCACTCAAGATTCATAGTGAGTATGGCGGAAATGAACAGGGATCGTATGCTAGGGCTCTCTTTTGCCCACTCGATAACCCTAAGATGCGCAAGCCTTAGATGGTATGAGAGGAGCGAGAAATGTCCCCGCGCAGAGCTATCGGCCGGTGCTTTTGCGCACCTCAGGTGTCTCTGTAGCTACGCGCTGCTCCTCCCCTTCACACTTGAAACAGTCACGTCCTGGTACCATTGCGAATTGTGCATCCGAGCCTCACAGGCGTGTCTAGGACGCCGCACATTGCACTACAGTATGCTCTGGATCGAGTGAGCGGTGGCGTGGAAGCTGATGAGTGCACGGTGGAAGCTATTAAACGTGGTGGCGAAATGGACTCGAGAGACGCCGCTTGCTTCCCTGTCCACTCTGCTTTGTCCCTGCGATGCAGTACGCAGCAGGGTTGAGACTGATACGGCTGGCCATCGATGCTCATCATCACCGCGACAAAGGAGACCACTCCCTTGTTTACAGCTTTGAAAACCGTCCGTCACCTTAGCCACCTCGGCAACCGCCACTCTTGAACATTCTAGACTGTGTGGTTCCATCCGGTCTTCGGGAACCCGTCGCGTGACGGACAGACGACCACTTTGTTCCATCGTTCTATCCAACTTTCTCCTCTCGGATTGCGTCGTTGGCCCTGCCTCCCCTCTACCTGCAAGCATGACAATGACAGCTCAAGCGCCCCTCGCTCCCTCCTTTCCCCCTTCCTCCCCCACCTACATGACGCCAAGCCGGAAACGGCGGGCCGTGTCGCCCCCCTCGTCTCCCTGGCTGCCTTCCACCTCGCCCGCGAGCAAGCGCAAGCGGCCCAATCTTGCCAACGGGTTCGCCGGAATGTCGATCAACAAGACGGATCTGCCCCCCGTATCCCCCTTGCCGACGTACGATGAATCGCAGGTCCAGGCGGCCCGGCCTGCCGTCTCTGACGAGAGCAGCGAGGACGAGATGGTCCACCGACCGCATCGACACGACGATGTGCGCGTCGAGGTGCTTCCGAACGCATGGTCGATACCGAACCACTCGTCCTCGTCCTCCTCCGCGGCATCCTCCCCCGTCGACGTCGACTACGATTCAGACGTCACCTTCAAGCTCCCCCGTCAAAAGGCCAAGACCAAGGCGCGGGCGCAGACGCACTACCCGTCGCATATTGACCTTCCCACCGATGCACCCGCTGAACATGTCTTGGGTGAAGACGTTTCCGTCGAGGATATGGGAGAGACCGAACCGGGCAGATCACGGAAGCGACGAGACCACACGGACGACGGGGGGGAACGAAGGAAGAAGAGAAGGGAGACACCGGGCGTGATAGTCGACGCGGATATGGACATGGACATGGAGAGGGATACAGACACGGGCATGGGGTCTCTCAAGAGCAAGAGCCGGACCGTATGGCATGAGCCTGAAAAGGACCGTGAGTCCTGGACTACCCCTTACGCTCTGAAATACGAATCTAATGTCCGTCGTACAGGCATAGTCATCACATCGCTCTCCTCCTCGCCCTCCTCCTCCTCATGCTCGTCACCTACCGAAAGCGACTATCAACAACGCAACCTCATCCAGCCCGGCACGCAAGGCTTCACTCTCTCCCCCTCCCTCCTCACC
>JASZXS010000025.1:0-26149 GCA_035521475.1 Tremellales sp. Uapishka_1 | reverse complement strand
CCTCCTGCACGCCCAGCGCGAACAATTTGCCCAGGTCAACCCGCTCGGGCCGGATTACAAGCAGGACGAGCGAGGACTGATCCTCTACCGCCCCGTCAGCCAGCTGAACGAGATTGTAAAGACGTGGCAGCAGGGACAACTGGACCAGAAGCAGGGCGACGACGCAGGCCGATTCGAGGAGGTCGACGAGGACGAGAATCTCGAGATGGGCACAGGCGGGGACGGGGACGCGGAGATGATGGAAGTTGACCAGGACGTCGACATGGAGATGGATTAGAGAAGGGTGCATGGAAGAAGAAGCAGAAGGAACGAGATAACGAAAAGGCATCATTCGCCATCGGTCAAGGTTGTATCCATGTTGAACTCGTAAACAATGCATGAACAGATCCCAAAGATGTACAACTCTCGGTTTGAGTGCCCCGCATACTCGACTTTATATCTCTATTTTTTGGATTTCGACCGCCGAGTCGTGGCTGGCGTATTGCCCCCGCGCGCAGGCGCAGGTTCTTCCCCCTCGTAGTATACAGCCGTGACGACTATCCTCGACCGCTTGAGCTTTTCGACCGGTCTCGTAGCGTCGGGGACGTTGCCGTGATGATCGAGCTGGAGCTATATTCGACAGTCAGTATCGCCACCAGGCTAATCTGCCATTCACTCACCCTCGACTTGTCCTTCAGACAGCTTTTGCTCGCATCACTGTTCCCACTCGCGGTCGACTCTCCGCCCCGATCCTCGTCTTCTCCCTCAACCTCTTCGTCCGGGAACGAATACAGCCCTTTATCCCACCTCACCATCCTTGTCTTGGCCGTGCCCTCGAGCTTCATCTTCTTGCTCGGGCGCTCGCTCGCTCCTTCCCGCTCAGACACGTACTCCTCCTCGTCCCCTGCGCCCCGGACATGCGTTATCCGCACCTCCTTCTCCTTCGGTTTGACGTCGAGTTCGGAGGCAGTGTCCTCCTCGCCTGCCCGCCGCTTCGCCCGATCTCCACGACTGATGGCTCGCTCAATGAAAGAGCTCGTCAACTTGCTATTGGGCGACGGCGGACGTTCCCCGTTGCGCTTGATGATCTGGCGCTCAATGGCGCAAAAGTAAACCTGGTTCCGCACGGTGTTGAGCTCGGTCGTCGTCTTCAGCTCTTTCTCAGACATGGCAGCCGTGTACCGGTTTTGAACAATGTCGACTGGCGGCTTGACCGTGCGCTTTGGCCGTTCTTTCGTCGACGAAGGGTCTCTGGTGGGCTTGGCTCTGGCTCGCGCCGAGGATTTCGAATTGGGCTTGGAAATAGGGGAAGAAGACGCTGGCTCGGACGATGAGACTGCAGGAGGTAGCTCCATCGAGATGTCTTCAACGTCGGCCGACAACTCTTTGGCGCTTGCTTCTTGTGTAGGGTGGGAGGGGGACGAGGCGGTAGCCTTGGGTGAGGCCTGTCGAGTACCCGCTGATGGCGGTCCGGTGGACACCGCCACCGGTCCTGCCGCAGTTGGCGCATCTCCGTTCACCTCGAGCTCGGGTGTCGCTTCCACCGGTGGCGCCAACAGCACAGGCTGGGTGAGTTTCTTAGGGGAATACCCACCAGGTCTGGATGGTGTTCCGAGCTATCTCATCTTCGTCAGCCAGCGCCGCCCTTCTCAACCAACTCGTCAACCCACCTTAATCGTCCTCGCGCTCATAGGCGTTCCCATCCCCCGGGCGGTGCCCTCAAACCCTCTTTTTCCCAGAACGCCAAACTTGGCAGGAGATCGAGATCCCATAGGACCGGTCGGTCTAGCAGTCGGAACGAAACCCGAAAAGTTAGGCAGCGACTGACTATGCCCAAGATCGCGATTTATCCCGATCCGGGACGGCAGTCCCATTGTCGGTCTTCCAGCCCCAAAGACCGATACGGTCGTGCGCATGAGCCCGGTGGATGGGGCATGCAGAGGTCGCTTCGCAGGAATGGATGCTTGAGATGCTTTGATCAAGGCGGCTATCGGTCGTTGAGGTGGCGGGGCCATTGAGCGAGCGCCCAGGACCTGGCGAGGAGCAGCGAGAGATCTCGCCAAGGTCGGTTGGTGGACGGCGGGCGACGGGTGGGACCTCGGAGCAGAGAACGGGAAAACTTTCGCAGGTCGAACTAGTCCTAGTCCGCTGATGGGCGCAACTTTCATCTTCCTCGCTGGGGACTCCTTGGACCTTGCGACCGAAGTAGATTGTTTCGACGCTGAAGCGAAAGGTTTCGAGATCGAGGTGGGCAGACTTGGGATTGGGCCTTGCGTTTTCTGTGTGGAGCAAGCTGCTTTGGCAACGGACACGGGGGGATCCGCGCGTTGCGGATCTTGACTCGTGTTGCCACTTGAGGAAGTAGAGGAAACGGTCCTAAGAGGCAGACCCAGATTCCCGGTCTGGGGCGCAAGAGCTGCGTCCAGTTGACCTCGGATGACCAACGCTCGCGCGGCTTCTTTGACTGGACTCCTAGGTTTGGCTCTGTCGACCGCGGATGATTTCATGATTCTCGATTGCCGTGCGCTAGCTTCCACGGCGTGATGGTGGAGTCTCGATATGGAGGGGGTGCAGGCCGATTGTGGAATGCGGGGAGGCAGCCTTGGGGCGAGCGGTGGCGTAAACATGGACGTCTCGATGATCTCGCTGTGGGGCTCGACGTTGAAGGCTTGGTCTGGTATGGTCGAGACGGGCGAACGTGCCTGTACGTCCAAGCCTCGGTCTACGGGGTGAAGTGCAGGGAAGGTGGGAATGACGACGGGGCCCGCTCGAGCAAGCGGTAATGGCGAGTCGAAATTGATGGGAGAGGATGCAGTGGATTCGCTGTCGAATTCACGGGTGGGTGAGGGCGTCAGACAACGGGCCGGTACCTCGTGTTTCGAGACTGGAGAGCCTGAAAGAGCGAGTGCAGTTCCGGTGACCGTGGGGGACCCTTGACAATCCTCCTCGTCATCCGACTCTTCGAAGTCGAGTCCTTCTTCCTGGTACGCTGCCGCAGATCCGACCTTCTCGTAGTCTGGATCAGCGAAATCGGAAATCTTCAGACCACCCATATCGAGCCCGTCGACTAGGACCGTCAAGCGAGATCAGCTATCATTTCGGTGGTGGGAACTTGAACTTACCCTCGTCACCGTACATGTCCTCGTGAGCCGCACTCAGTCCCATAGTCACTGCCCCCTCGGCCATTACAGGCTGTTCTTCCTGCTCGAACGATGTCATCGACGTATCGAGCACCAGGACTGCGTTTTCTTTGTCGCTCTCATCTCCCTCTGACGCTCCATCGCTTTCCGATTCCTCTGCTTCGGACGAGTGAGTAGCTGATGGGGATTTTTCCGCACTGGGGTCATTATCCTCTGCTGAGAATAGATTCCGATGCGATATCGACGGCCTAGGCAACGAAGGCGAGTCGGAGAGATGAAATCCCGCCATGTTGAAGGTGAGATCGCAGTGGTCTTCTGCAAGCTCCGCGCTGGATTGAAAAGGATGTTCCTGTATTGGCGTAGAGTGCATTCGTAGTCGATTGAGCGGCGAGGGGCAAGGGGACGACGAGTCATCCGATGCAGACCCTTGACTCTTGCGCTCGTCAAACAGACTCCCTTCCCATCTCTTCCCCTTGGTTTCGACCTCCGCTTCCGCCTGTTCTTCCCTCGCTGGAAGCAGAAGCGTTTTCCGCCTCAGAAACTCGCGAGAATCTCTCTTCCTCAGACGGGTGATTAGAGAAGAACGCCTCGACCTCGAAACGAGCGGTTGAGCGGGTGGATGAGACAGCTTGGCGACGACCTGCGCTTCTAAGGGATTCCTCGCGCCGAAGAAGACGCCCCCATCATCCGAGTCGGAGGAGGCGTCCGTCTCTTGCTCATCGTGGGTAGAGGTCGCCGTTGGGCTGGTGGGAGAGGTGGTGGTTGAGGATGAGGAGGTGGAGATTGAAAGATGGTCGAACGGTCGAGGGACAGTGGTTGGCTGGTATGTCGCCATCGGAGATGTAATGACGCCTGGAGATCACTGCTCAATCTGTACCGACAGCGATGTTGCAGGGGGTGGAGTGATGTGGAAATGGACGACACGAGCCAGAAGGTGGTTGGACATGCACCGAGAAAGCACTCGCGCGGGGTTGTTTGGATCCCATGCTGCCTATCCTCCGAAGTGCCACACTAACCATCCCCTTTCGGTATTTCGGGAATAGGCAAGTTGATGTCCGCCATGTTCCCTCCTCCAATCAGCCCTCGCTCGATTCTCCGATTATTTCAGCCCAGTCTCCCTTCATCTCCTCCCTTCTCCCCATCTCACCATGGCCCTCCTCTCATCCAGAGTCAACCTTCTCCCAACGGCCAGGACCCTCGCTTCAGGCGTTCCTTGTGCCCCCAAAATCGCCCTCTCCCTTCCCCCCCAACATGCGCACCACGACGTCTCGGGGCCCAGAAGCGATGTCCCCGCTAAATTCGTTGGGTCGGTCGATGCCGGTCTCGTCAAGTCGAGAGTGAACGGTTAGTGGCGCGCCATTACGGACATGGCGGTCGACAGCATGCTGACATTCCGCATCGCAGCGCTGCCGACGACCAACTTCACCACGCGCTACTTCTCCTCCTCTGCGCGGTCGCTCGCGCCGCCCACGTCGGCCACCGGTGTCCCCGACTTTTCCAACTACAAAACCGGCTCCTCGTCAATGAACAAGAACATTCAGTACTTCATGGTCGGAACAATGGGTGTCCTCGCTGCATCGGGCGCGAAGTCTACCGTCTCGGATATCCTGAGCAACTTGTCTGCGTCGGCAGACGTTTTGGCGCTGGCCAAGATCGAGGTCGAGATGGGAAGCATCCCACTGGGTAGGTCGGCTGCGGCGCAAAGAATGGACGCTTGCACTTTGGACAAAGCTGACGGGGATACGGCGTCCATCAGGCAAGAACCTTATCGTGAAGTGGAGAGGAAAGCCCGTGTTCATCCGACACCGAACTCCGGATGAGATTGAGGAGGCCGACTCTGTGGATGTCAAGTCGCTTCGAGATCCCCAGGCGGATGGTGACCGAGTCCAGCGACCCGAGTGGTATGTTCGAAGTTGAATGAAACGGCGACTTACGCTGACGATCCTCGCAGGCTCGTCATGTTGGGTGTCTGGTGAGCTGCGATCAGTCAGAATACCACAATGGCAGGAATAGCTGATTTCATAATAGCACACATTTGGGTTGTGTCCCCATCGGTTAGTCGGGAATCACTCATCCGCGCAAGGACACTGTACTAACGTCCCCCAGGTGAGGCGGGAGATTACGGAGGATGGTTTTGCCCCTGTCACGGATCGCATTACGACATTTCGGGACGAATCAGACGAGGACCTGCGCCATTGAACTTGGAGATCCCTCAGTACTCGTTCAACGACGACGACGAGAAGATCGTGGTCGGTTAGAGGGTGTAGAGGGCGATGCATTGTTGAATGGAATGCGGGATGTTTCCAGTGAAGAAGAGTACAGTGTCCAGAGCCCGAGGCCCGCGTGGAGCTTGCCATATTGCCAAGCATGAAGGTCGAACGGAGCTGCGGATCCGCCATGTTCCCAAAACTCATCGATCGTCATTCCTCGCCTTGTGTACCGTTCACTACCCTTTCCCTTCCGGGATCAACCATCATCACGGGATCAACCATCATCAGACGCATCGCACACTCATGACGCATGCAATGCATTCCTGATCAACTATGCTGACGAGCGATCGCTCTTTGGTTCAACTACCCGTATGTCACCTCACGGTCTCAAGATACCGCCGCCATACTCCTTCTCGAGGTCTTCCCTCATCCTTTCGACCTTTTCAATCAACTTGGCGTCCCGCAGCTGCGGACTCAGCGTCGGCAGCACGTGGAGATGGAACGTCCTGTGCGCGGCGGGTGATCCAAACTGCGTATAGATTCCGCCGAGGATCGCCTCCACTGTCATTCCCTTGACCTTGAGTGATCCTTCCGCCCTCGAGTTCTGCGAGATTTCCAGACTGGTCAGCGCTGTCCTTCCTTTCTCCACATCTTCCAACCAAGCGCTCACCTCGTTCTGGTCCCATCGCATCACTTTGGCAACATCCCAAAGCTGGCCGACCTCCCGCCCGAGATTATTCACATGGCGCAGACTCTCGAGCTTCTCCTCCAGCCCCGATTTCCCACTCAGGAGACCGCTCGCCCGGAGTTCTGTTTCGGAGCGATACGACGAGTGGATGAACATGGCGAGATACGACGCGAGCGCGCGTCGGCCGAGGAAGGACAGGCGGGCATTGTGCGCGACGTTCGATTGCGACTGGGACTGCGAGAGCGGGAGGGGGGAACGGATCGAGTGGGCGTAGCGGTAGGATTTGTGCGTTAAGATCTGGAGGGCGAGCGGAGGCGGGAACGCGCGCGTAGGGGAAAGGTGGAGCAGGTCAGAGAGGTAGTTCTGCGCCGAGAGCGGGGTCAGAGCGTCCGGGTTGGAGTGGGACGGCGATGGCGTTCGATCTCGGTAGGATGGGATGGAGGGCGAGGGCTGTTCCGATGACTGTTGGGCGAACGCGGGTGCGGCATAGGTGCGCCTACCTTTAAAGTTGGCGAGGTCAGCAGGTATGGATAGGCCAGAGGAGATGTCGGACGAACAGGTCAACTTTGGTCGTCTGAGTTTCGGCAGCGGGTCACAGGCCTTTGCGGCGGACAAGCTCGATCGGAGCACCGAGCTGGACGATGAAGCGATGGACATGATGTGGGTCTGCGGTGTTGCCGTACCAGAAAGGGAACAAGAGCAGCCAGGCGTCGAGAGGTCGAGGTCAAATATTCCAGGCCAGTGGAACGAAATCTCGAAAGTCAGACTGCCGGCGTTATATCCAACTTTCAACCCGACAGACGGCATTTCTCAAAGTGGCACAGAGCAACCTTGAGCTGGGTCGCTGTAGGATCTCGGAGAGGCGATACGAGCTTGCGATTGCACACGCTCAAGCAATTCCATCTGCATGCTTAAGTCTGCACTGTAGACACTTGGGTTCCATAATATTCGCATTTGATAAGAGAGTGCTGGCAAAGGTGAAAAAGAGCGGGAAGCGAGAGAATGGTACAGGGAAAACTGGTCGCTATTTAAGCAGCGGCGTCACCGGCTCCGGGGCAGTTGGCAGAGATGTGTCCGACCTGACCACATTGGTAACACTGCGGCGGGTCAGCGCTATTCCTGCGTGCAGCTTCATCGTCCAGACTCACGGTTCGACCCTGCTCCTGGGGGCACTCCTTGGAGATGTGTCCGTCCTGTCCACAGTTCTGCGACATGATTTGTCAGTCGAACTCATCCCACTACAACGGGCCCAGCCCACTCACGTAGCACTTTCGGGCTCCACCGAATCCACCGGCGCCACCACCGAAACCTCCAGCAGCTCGTCCTCCCGAAGGGCAATCTCGGCTCAAGTGACCGACACCACCACAGGTCTGTTGGCTCCTCATCAGTAACTTGCCCGGAATTTCCCTCGCGATAGCCAGAAGAGACACACGTAACAAGACTTGTTGGCGAAACCACCCTGGAAGCCACCGCCACCCTGGTATCCGCCGAAACCACCGGCCTGCGCGTCACCGGACTCGGGGCACATTCGAGCCTGTGCTAAGGTGAGCCTTGGGAGAAAGACTCTCGAGACAAATACACCCACAATGTGTCCTGGCTTACCACATCGGTAGCACTCGCCACCCGAGGCACCGAAACCACCACCGCCGGCAGCGGCTCCCGGAGCGGGGCCAGTAGGGCAGGCCGAGGAGATGTGCCCTTCCTCTGTGAAAGGTAGATGTTTAGTCTTGGTCTCGCTTCACAAAGGCAACACGAAGACACGACAACGCACGTCCACACGAGTAACAAGCCTTGGCTTTGGGAGTGGGGCACTGATGGTGATGGGTCAGTTTTGCGATTTAACCGGACAAGGGATTTGCCACTCACCTCTCGAGACAAGTGACCGGGTTCTGAAAAGCTACGGTGTTAATGAAGAACGATACAGGTAGGAAACGGGTATTTACGTCCACAACCGTAACAGGTCGGCACACCGGCCTGAGCATCACATCAGTCCTTCTGTATTTCACGAAGAAGCAGACAGATTCTCACGTTAGGGCAAGCGGTCGCAACGTGACCGGCTAGTGGGGACCATCAGCCAATGAGGAAAGGACAGAGCAGCCGACAATCAGTAATGGCAGTGTGATGCAGTGTGTGTGTGATGTGGGTCGTCGTGGGCGGTTTTCCGAGATACTTTGATAATGACATATGGGGAGAAAGATCTTCTATGTACAGGATAATCGCTTTCCCCCGTACACCCCCACGACACACGACCACACACACAACACACGCACGCACACACTGCCAAAACGACGACGACAACAACAGAGAAGCAAACTACGCACGTCCTCCACAGTTGAAGCAGTTTCCTGAACGTCCTCCTCCGAACATTTTGTCGTTGTTGTTTTGGTTGTTGAAAGGTTTGGGTTTATAGGTTGAGCTGGGACTGGATCGTCTACGATCACCGTTGTTGTTGTTATTGAGGCCGTACGAAGACGAGGACGAGGACGATTTGAGACCGTATCCAGCGGGGCGGAGAAGAGAGGTGGAGAAAGAAGAGAGTTGCGTACGAGTCAGCACGCTTGGAATGTTGGCCAGAGGGCGGAGAGGCATACCTCTACAGGAGCAGCGGAGTGGTCAGTAAGATCAATACGGGACAGAGGGAGGGCAGCTACACACCTTTATCGTTTGGTGAGGGAAGAAAGAGAGAGTGACCCGTTGCCGCCTTGGGGCCGAGGAAAAGCAGAGAAATTTAAAATCCGAGGTCCGGATATTTCCACTGTGGCGGTTTCGGACCCTTTGCCTCTGTGAAGTTCCCGTGTGGGTATATATGTGACCACTGACGAGACGAAAGGGCAACGCATAGCTTCAGGATCGTACCCAGCGGCCGATATCGAGTCGCGTGTCGGCGCTGGAGATTTAAAGTATGGCTCATCCATCGCCGGCCCCGCAGATTGGGATAGGTCGGCGCATGCCATTTGTACGAGTAGTACCCCTCTTTTCTCCTAGATTGGACTGGAAACCACGGTTCGGATCCGCAGGGTGCGTAGATGCGCTGCCGCTGATACATGTACACCCGAGGAGCCGTATCATAGTCGTAAATTTTAGTGTGGGTGGAATCCATGCGGAAGGCTCAGCAGAAGCTAGCGATAAAAATGAGCTCTGCCGTCTTCTGCTCATCCCACGGTCAATGTTTAAGGGTAACAGTGTCCAGACTTACCTTTCCACCAGATCCCACGGACTCCGACATCATGAGAGAGGGCGACAAGGCTCGATTGATCGGAATCTCTCGAAGGATTGACTATCGTTCTTGGTGATCAGCGGACCCCGCCTTCTTGCGTTGCAAGACCAGTCTAGCCAAAGAGCAGACCTGGTCTCACAACCAACATACCCGGTGGTCTATGACGTTGACTTGGAAAGCCACCACACGCAAACCGAAGCGTACTGCTATAGGATCGTCAAAGCAGGTCCCCATGCGGCTTTTGCGTGACGTCAATGTGACCAGGCAGTCGATGGCCCGAAATATCACCAGAGGCATAAACTACTGACATCTGATAAAGCGAAACGGCAAGACGTAGGTGGCAATGCAACCGTCCGAGGGAGAAAGCAATTGGAAGGATCTCAATCTTATGACCGCGAAGGTACACAGGGACGCCCTGGCAGCGCCGCGCTAGTAAAGATCTCCTAGCCCTCCGTCCATGCCCTTTGATGCGCAAACTATGGTTCAAGCTCCCTCGATAGCACGCCACCGAGTACACAAATGGACATCCGTTAAAATCACAAGAAGTATCGGTCTCCAAAATCACCCAATCCTGGCACGATGTATGATTTCTCGTCCAGACCTTCATCAACCCACGCAGTAATCTGGAATCATCAACCTGAGTTTTTCACCATTTATAAGACTGAGCAGGACCTACGACACGTAGTTTGGGGAATTTGGAGCACACATTCTTGATGCCTTCAGGACTGGCGATCTGATCATTTGTGAGCTAGTACACGGTGGCGACGAGATCGCAACCGACCAAGTTCAAGAAAATGATCTTCTCCTCTTTGACTCCCTGCGAGAGTAAGACTTCAATGGCCTTGATGCATGACCCGCCGGTCGCTAGCGCCAGTCAGGGGGGGACGAAACGAAAATGGGGGCGATCACTCACCTAACATGGGGTCGAGGAGGAGACAGAATCGTTGAGCAATGTCATCAGGAAGTTTCTGGTACTGCGCACGAAAGTGAGCATTGCTATTAGACAGTATCAAAGAGACTGACAAAGAGTTTCGGAAGTGTGGTTTCCTCATCCTGGAAACAAATCAGCGGCGTCCAGGGGGTGAGAGTCTCGGCATACACGTTGAATCAAGATCTAGCGCAACGAGGTGAGCTAATTGATCGTCAGGTGTCTCGTTGCTCACCTTTCCGATTCGGACTATCCGCGAAGATCAGTCTTCGTCCTAGTAGAATCTCGAGCCAAACTCACCGGAACGACAACAATCCCTCAATCCCGCTTCCATCGCCTTGCCTACAGCTCAGTCTCACGGTCTTCTCGGAGAGATATGGTGAACCTACCTCGCCAGCTATGTGCACATCAGTCGATTGTCATGTCATGTCATATACTGGCAGCTCACCCCTCATGATAGACACCCCACATATCCTACCCTGGAAGTCGACTCCTTCGTAAGATTTCCCGACGGGAGTCTGTACCGTCTTGGGGACTACTGGAAGATGGTTCAGACCCTCCTCAACCAGTAGACGGATGATCCGGTCAGACGTGCTTTGGGAGTTGGGTTAGCGGCCGTGATCAGCGTTGCGGATGTCGATCTCACAAGACAAAATCGCCTCTGTCGTTTTCTATCATGAGCTTGGACCGAGTATCGTACCAGGACCCTGGCTCACCGCTGAGTCTTTTCATCTCGGATCACAGTCAACAGGGCTTGAAGCTGGGTCGTTGCAGGAAGTATGAGGGCGTTTTCGGGAAGTTTCGCCTTGTTGGCGTTGCATCCTGATGCGGGTAAAGTGGTGGTCGTTGGAACGGGCGTGGACATGGTCGGATCAGTGATACGCGGGATGTGTTCAGGAGAGGTAGATGAGCACTGGTTCGGGGCTGGAAGTCGCGCGACATGAAGGGAAAGAAGCAAGAGATGGCTCGGGTGAGAGTCAATCCGACTGGACCGGTCGCGTGAGAAATGACGTGTGGTATCAGAGGGGCTTCCTTTAGATGTCCTGTAGAATAGAATGGTGGGTAGTGTGAATCAGAACGCTAACCGCCAAGTCTTTGCCCCCTGCGATCGAGATGCTTGAAGAGAGGGCGTGACGTTTTGATGGGGGACCTTTTCTTCCTCCAACTGCTGAATTTGGCACAAGTAGGGCAAGTGCGCTCTGGCAAACGACTGTATCTTGATCCCTGCTCCTTCCATGTGTAGGCATGCCATCTCCCCCCGACATCGAGTTACGGACGCGTTAGGACGCAATTTCTGTGGCATGCTTAAGATCGCATAAGCGCAAACGCTCGTGCTTGAGTGTCGGATATGGCCGTGACTCCGATCGGAACGACTTAAAGTTGTGCGCCATCGTGCTCAAAATTCCACCATACAACATCTCCGTCACAAAGCGGTGGAGTGGTATAGCTGTACTCGTTGGACAGATTCCATTTGATTACACCTACAACACAGAATGGCAGAACCACAAGAAGTTGCCTTGGCGCTCGGCGCAAACCCATTGCCGGACGATCTGCCGGAGTCCGCGCCGGTCCTGAACGATTTGGAACGCGGTTATGTAGGCCCCGGAAGCGAGGGCCGAAAGGACAGCGTTGGGACACTCGTCGGAGACACGAAAGTGGGCACGAAGCATGGGAAGGGATTGACCGAAGGCGATCATGGTCAGTGTCTGCTTTGCTAAGGCAAGGCAGAAATATGCTGACAATGACTACGGGATGACCAGAGATGGACGAGCTGCCGAAAAATAATCTCGCGATCGTCATGCCTTCGTAAGCTTGCAATGTGCATCTCAGACCCTTCCCATGTACATGTTGACGATATGTAGATTGGCACTTGTGCTTTTCCTAGCAGCCCTAGATCAGACCGTAAATGGCAGCTTGACCTCCCAAGAATCCTGCTGAATAGCTGGTTCGACAGATCGTAGCTACCGCGCTGCCAACAATATCTGGGGATTTGAACGCGACTCCCGCAGAGTACTCATGGGTCGGAACGGTGAATACATCGTTTCTTCGGGAACGAACACCCATGCTTACTACATATTTTAGGCATACACGCTGGCTATGACACTGCTGGCGCCCGTGAACGGTCGAGTCTCCGACATCGTTGGTAGAAAACCGATGCTTTATGTCTCTATCGTGGTGTTCTTTGTCTTTTCTGCTTTATGTGGTGCAGCTAAGAGCATGACATGGTATGTAAGATCGAGGTAGTCAACAAGCCCGTTGTTTACATGTGATTTACAGGTTGATTGTAGCCAGAGCCTTCCAAGGACTTGGAGGCGGTTCCATTATTGGTCTGACGTATGTTGTTATCCGTCCTTTCCTTACAGTCGCTGATTGATCGGAACAGGAGCATAGTAGTCTGTAAGTTGTCCCTGCTGGTTTTCCCGTTCCAAGGAACCCACCTGATTGAATGACCAGCCGATATCGTACCGCTGAACAGACGCGGAGTGTACCAAGGATATATGGGCGGAGCTTGGGGTGTAGCGGCGGTGCTGTGAGCGTTGCGAAGCCTTTCCCGTTCGACAGTGCTGAGAAGATACCCAGTGGGCCTATATTAGGTGGCTTATTGACAGACAAAGCTTCATGGTGAGTGCTCACTCACCACTGAGCTGTCTTTACGCTGACGCTGCGCTTAGGCGATGGTGTTTTTGTAGGCAACCTTTCCATACTGCCGCGACAAGCAGCTAACCAAATCGGCCCAGACATCAACCTCCCCACCTGTGGAATCGCCCTGGTTATCTTGATCTTTACCTTGAATCTCAACCCCACGAAGAAGTACTCGTTCAAACTCCTGCGTGAGACATTCGACTTTCTCGGACTGCAAGTTTCTCTTCCAGATATTGCATCAAGAAATGCCGTCTAATCATCTGACGCAGGTTCTTGGTCATGGTCTCAGCCGCGCTCCTCATCGTTGGTTTCTCGTCTGCAGCAGACGACGGGTTCGACAAACCAGAGGCCATTGCACTCATCGTTGTTGGCGGGGTCACCTTCGGCGGTGCCGTAGTCAATTTCCTGTATACAAAGCGGATGGCCATCATTCCTGCGGTATATCCCCCTTTATTCCTCTTACGAAGTGGCTGGGCTTATCGAATTGATTTAGCGAATGTTTAAGAATCGGACAACCCTTGCCTTCCTCATCGGATCGACGCTGCATGCTACCGCGTTTATTCCGGTCAACTACCTCCTTCCCCAGATGTTCCAGGGCGTAAGTCCCAATAAGAGCGCAAGTTCGCGCGACTATTCGACTAACCTCAATGATCGCCAGGTCCGGGGATCAGACGCGTTGCATTCTGGTATCCAACTTTTGCCGTTCGCATGCTGCGTGGCATGGATGACCGTTGTCGGTGAGGCTGGTCTCAGTAGTTCGCAACACAGTACTGATGGTTCAAGACAGCTGGACAGATCAATTCGCGCCTTCGAATCATCCGACCCGTTGTGTGGGTGGGATACATCTTCGCCGCCCTAGGCTATGGACTATTCTATCGATACTACACCTCGACAGTATCCTACGCTATGCAAGAAGGCTTGATGGTCATTCCGGGTGTTGGAATCGGCCTCTCGCTTCAGGTCACCATGCTGATTCTGCAAGCTGCCATGCCGCTCAAGGAAATGGCAGCCGTGACTTCTGCGTGGTCTATGACTCGAAGTCTTGGCGGTAGTGTCGGTATGTTATTTTGCTCTCGTGTATTTATAGATCGTTGACAATTATATTGACTCCAGGACTTGCAATTTTCACTGCGATTCTCAATACCGGCTTGAGAGCGAAACTCCAGAGGATACCGGGGTTTGGGACAGTCTTCCAGGTACCAACGTCGGCGGCGGGATATGCTGCGTTGCATAACTTGCCGGATGGTGAGACGAAAAGCGCCGTCTTAGCAGCGTTTGCAGATTCGTTTAGGGTATGTCGCGAGGCAATTGGGTTGGGGCAAAACTAATCCATCGATCCGCAGATATGCTGGATTGTCGCCTGCGGGATGTTTATCGTGGCGCTATTAGTGAGTTTTGTTCGAATAGGAACGTTATTGGCGTCATCCTGACGGAAACTCCGTTAGGTCACCCTGAATACGAGGTCGTATAGTCTTGATCGAGCGAGAGGGAGCGCCGCCAAACAAAGGTTGGGCGAGGCTATCCCATCCGATGACCAGAAGACAAGTGAGAAAGTGGATGATGGAACAGAGAAGGCACCCGCTATATAGTGGCACCATGCATCGCTTAGTACCTCGATGTCATGAACAGCTCTCGCTCGACAAATTTCGTCTCACGTAGTACATTGCTACCCATGACTCTTGAACTGTTCAGCGTTTCCGTAACTATACCGTTCCCCGTTGTCATTTGCTTCGGGGATCCTAGGGTTTCTCCTCAATTGACCTGTACTGAATATGGACACCACTCTTACGACTTCGCTTTTCAATCGCTCCAGGATCATATTGCAATCACTCACCCGTTGGTAGCTGGGGCTGACGATGGACCGGTCTGGGTGGAAAAGTACATCCGCTGAAAGACGTATCTCCCGGAGGCACTGTAAGGCGCGCTCGTATGACCACTGCGCGACAATACATGGTGTAAGACCTCACCCATTAGCGCCGCCATTGGTGCCATTGATGTGCATGCCGTTGAGCCCTTTGGTGAAGCCTTGGTCACAGCTGTCCCCGTAGGTCTGCTAGGTCTGTCACGAACGGATCGGTCACCATTTGTCAGGCGGGTTTGTTCCGTTGTTGGAGACATTGTCATTGGGGGGGGGGTGTTGCTCGATAACGATGTATATTAGATTGGGAGACCAAGTCCTTCAGCGAAGGGTGGCTTGTATACCTCTTTGGTATTGAAGGGGAAACCGGCGAGAAGTGTGGATACTATAGTTGTCCGTTGTGCTAACGGAGCACGAGGACGACGGACTACTCATGCGTTTGTCGTATCAGGTGATGAATGGAACCAAGCGAGTGTAGTCACCAAATACTGGCCATCGCCTTCCATGATCCTAGTGGGAATTCGAATGCGTTACGGCTTCAGGATGGGTGTTGAAGGCCGAAGTCGGGATGTGCCGGAAACGAATGAGGGTCCAGATGATCTCTGTGCCACAATGAGAGGAAGAGAGGATACGAGGACGGTGTAATGTATAAAGCGACTCCTCCGCGACTTCAATCGAATTGCCTCGAAATGATGATACTTGGTCTGTTATAAAATTAGGTGACGCCTTCCCCGACGGGGGCTCCTGAAGAGCCAGGCTGAGCTACCGCGCAAGTCGACTAGAACACAATGCATTCTGGACGGCAAGATGCAGGACGAAATGCGATACGGCAGAATCAGCTCTCCGATCATTGACCTTAGGGTCCATCACAACTGCGCCGCCTTTCGAACGACTGAGCCCGTATAGCCACCGGGAAGAGTTGACGGTTCCCGGCGCTTTCTGAGCCGGACACACAAGTCCGGGCGTCCAGCCTTTCTGTGTGTCATGGATGCTACGAAGATATGATTTGATATTCCTTGGATAAGTTTCCCTGACAACTCGCTTAGGAACGATCTCGGGGATCTCCACGAGAAAACCTTGGTGCCTTCCTAATTCCGTGCTCAGGCCACAGCTGCAAGCGACGAGTTTCGCTGTAAACTTCCTTCTTGTAACTCCATCTGCAGTCAGCCCCAAACGTAACTACGGAATAATGTTCCTGCCAAGTAGTGGTACCGCGTGGAGCATTTTGTGTCCACCGCAGCAGATTCGTCTACCGAGGGGAATGTGGTTTGGCACCTCGCTGTTGCATGAATGGTGCATCGATAGCGTGCTTGAGCTTCTCAAATGGCGTGATTCCCTTTTCGAAGGAGCAAAGAGATGAGGTATAAAAGGATGAACTTGCACTGCGATCGTAAAAAACTCGCTCAACAACGTAGAAGTTCGAGATGAGTGAGTGCTTCGAGGGATTTTCGCCCAATCTGACGCGCTTTGTGCCAAGGCGAGACTCTTGCTGTCCTCGACCAGGAAGCGCCTGCGGGTCCTCGGTCATCTGCTGAACATGCAACTTCCGTCCACAATTCAAGACTAGAAGACAAGAAAGATCTGTCGGACGCCAATGCCGATGTACTCGGAGCGGTCGCATACAACGAGGAACGAGACGAGGAGCCAACGGACGAGGAGTATCTCACTCTGCGCAAGTGAGTCTAGTGCGGTGGCTGACCCCAGCGCGCAAACTTACCTTTTCATGATGCCAGAGTATCGGCACCGATGAATTGGCCCGTCGTCGCCATGTGCATCGTAGAGCTAGCGGAAAGGGCGTCATATTATGGATCCAAGAAGAACTTCAGCAATTTTGTTCGTGGCGGCTTGCCCAAAGGAGGCAATGGTGCTGGAGCCGTAGCCAAAGGCGCAGCTGGTGCCAATCAGACTGCGGGGGCTCTCGGGAAGGGATCGGTCGCGGCTTCCGCGGTCACATCAACTTTTACCTTCTTGTCCTATGTCATCCCGATCTTGGGAGGTATCATCTCCGACACCAGATGGGGACGTAAGTTATTCCTCCGGATCTTGCTTCTGTAGAAGGCAGCAGACTGATAGATTGCAGGTTTCTGGACAATTTGCGTCGGCGTGGCCGTCGGAGCTGTGGCACATATTCTCCTCGTCATTCCTGGTATTCCAAGCGTCATACAAAGCGGCCATGCCTTTGCTCCCTTCATGATCGCTCTGGTCATCCTTGCATTCGCGTCCGGGTTTATCAAGCCATGCTTGGCCCCTCTACTTTGTGGTGAGTGAAAGATGTTTCCGAGGGTCCAATTCCAAGCATCCGAACTCACTATGCCCTCCCTCAGACCAGTCCCCCGTGAAGAAGCCTGTCGTTCGAGTGACGAAGAGTGGTGAACGAGTCATTGTCGACCCACAAGCTACCGTTCAGCGCTACCTCCTCATATTTTACTGGTGTATCAACGTCGGGAGCTTCTGGATGATCGTCACTTCGTACACGGAACGATTGGTCGGTTTCTGGTTGGCGTTCCTCGAGCCCGCGATCCTGTACTTGATCGTCCCATTCGTCTTCCTCGTCGCATACAAGAAGCTGTACTTTGCCCCACCTCAAGGTTCGGTCGTCCTCGAAGCCATTTATGTTTTCCGAGAGATGATCAGGAGGAAGGGAGTTTGGAAGACACTCAAGGGAGGGGATGAGGCGTGGGAAGCTGCCAAACCTAGCAACATCTTCGGAGCGGATGGATCAATCGACGAGAAGAAGGTGTTTTGGGATGACGCCTTCGTCGACGAGATTCGACAGTCCCTACAAGCGTGTGCGGTGTCGTTCATCCTTCCGGTTTTCTATCTCGCAGATGGCGGGATCGGAAACATGGAGAACTCCCAGGTGAGGGCAGAGCAGAAGGCCGAAAAGGTGTCGAGCTGACGCGATCCAAAGTCTGCCGCTATGACGCTCAGCTCCATCCCGAACGATCTCTTCGACAACTTCAATCCCTTGTGTATCATTGTATTTACCCCTATCATCACCTACGGACTATATCCCTACTTTGAGCGGATCGGTCGACCGATCAAACCCATGACTCGAATCAGTATTGGTTTCGCCCTCGGTACGATCACCATGATTATCGGTGCGATCGTCCAGTGGAAAGTCTACCAGACGTCGCCTTGTGGATATCAAGCGACGGACTGCCCTGCAGGTGTTTCTCCCGTCTCACTCGCTTGGCAGATTCCCCTCAGTGCTCTCCCTGGTATTGGCGAGATTTTCATTTCGGTCACATCATGTGAGCATTTTCATTGTTCTGCCCAACTTCGATGACCTGACTGTCTTGCTTCATAGATGAATTGGCGATCACCCGTGCACCAGCTCGGATGAAGTCTCTAGTCTATGCTGTCGTCCTTTTTAACCGTGAGCTAATCTTGTGGACGTACCTCCACATCGCTCACGGCTTCTTATCAGAGGCTATCGGAGCCGCCATCAGTCTGGCTTTGTCAGACGTCATACAAGACCCGTACCTCATCTGGCCCTACGTGGCCTTGGCCATTGCAAACTTCATTTGCATCTTCATTTTCCCCATCTTTTTCCGTCACCTCAACGAACCGGTCAAAGATTTCCTTAACATCCGAGACAACAGGAAAGAAGGGCTTCAGCAGAATCAGTCCTACGGTCTTCAGGAAGTAGAACAAGGAAAGTAGACTCTGTATCGTAACTCGCTTGTGGAATATGCAGTTCTAGTCAACAATGCTTTCACATAGATACGAGGCACCGATTAGAGCTACCTTCGAGCTGACGGATATCCGACAACCAATCGAGGCTGATACTTGCCCGCTTTCTTTTGCTTGATCATCTTTCTCGTCGGACGAGTGGAACTGCTGTTCTGCGAGAATTGTCTGCGAGAGATGTGTAAGGAGAAGAAACTCGCGGGGATTACTGTCATTCCGGTCGCAATTGCTACCCGTGCCGCACATCGAAAGATTGTACAGTGGCATCTATGCAGAGGAAGATTGTAGTCGCGGTCGGCTAAAGCTCAGTCGCCCTCGATTTTCAAGCTAAATATTTTTAGGTCAGCCGATGTTCGGGTGTCATCATGCAGCCATTCATTGAACTTCTCTAGCACAGCAAAATTACAACAATATCCAAAACATCTGTGCGAAAAGGCAAACTACGCTTCGTTCTTCTCCCCTTCCTCTTCGTCTCTTTCCTCTTTCTCTCCTTCTCCGTAGCTAGCTAGAGCGTCGGTCAGACTCCATAACCCCGGAGCCGCCCTCGGGTTTTGGGGCGGAGGAGAAATCATTGAAGCGTCGCGCTCGGTCAAAAGACGTTTGTGTCCTGCTTCTATTTTGACAGAAAGCTCTCTGCCTTGCTCTTCTTCTTGCCGACGATGTCTATTGCTTGCAGATCGAGGGCCAGTCAAAATCCTGTGGTCGTTAGTGCCAAATACACCCCTATTACTCACGATATCACCGTGATGATGTATATTTTGCCGATCCAGATCGACGCAAAGTCGTCCCAGGCTGAGCCATACACAATGAACAAGATCAATTGGCTCATCTGCAGACTCAATACCAAGAAGCCGTTCCGCAAGAACACGGTCTGCAATTTGTCGAGCACCCTGTTGGAACCAGGAAAGCCAGACTAACAAGGCGTGAGCTGCAAAGATTGCGCTTCGCCACTCACCCTTGCTCCCCTTAACTCCATAGTCATGAACACCGTCAAGCAAAGGTCGAGAAACTGTAAGGGTCAGAGACGACGCTGAGGATGTAATTTGCGATACGTACTGTCGAACACGCATTCAGATAGATTCCAGCGGTCGTAAGCAACTCGAGCTGAGAGACTTCAGCCGGGGAAGTGGGAACACTGCCGGCCGTCAGTCATGTGCAAGGAAAACAACCTACAAAGTGGAAACGCGCTAGCTCATCGTCAGAGATTTGGCTGGGAGGATGATTGACGACTCACCGATATAACGATGGGTACAAAGCAGATTGCTGCCAGACACCCCAAGAATGGAATCCCCAAGAGAACGATCAAACCATAATCCAAGAATTGCAGGTGGGATCCATAAGCCGCCCTAAGAGCCCTTGAGAACCTAAACACCCGAAGACACATGAAGGCTTGGCTCAAGATTGCTGGCAGATAGGTCGTGATGGGATGCAGAATTTGGAAGACCTGATCTTTGAGCTCGATGAACTGAAGCAATCAGAATAAGTACACATTATGCTCGTCTGCTTACAAATGCCATGTCTCCCGAATGATAACAAGTCATCACAATGATCCGGACGACGGCGACCAGAGTGTCAAATATGCCCAAAGCAAGCAAGACCTGCAATCAGCCAGATTCGACAGGAGGACTCACTCCCACCTAGAACGACTCAGCTTGGCGTCCCTGGTGGAAAAAATACTGACAAAGGCTTTTATCTTCCGACCGTCATGTTTCGAGTACTGCTGATAGTAAAAGACCACCTGCAGAGGCTTCAGTCGATCTCCCTTCCACTCGGGGTCCAAAAGGAGACGCACCAAGACCTTCGCGGATCAGCGAGCGACATGCCTCATGATTACTCACACTCAGCAATCCCATGCAGTACACGTTGATCTGCGTCCCAAGCACCAACGGAAGGTACTGACAGATGCTTAGCGGACTATCGACTTGACACTTACTATAGAAGGCAGGTCCTTGTTACCGATAAACACAGGTTGGAACGGCATGACTGGATTGGAAAGACGCCCAAACGATTCGACATCTCACCGGTCTTGTATATCTACTCCAAGGGGCGACCAACAGCCTCGAAACCTACCGGACGATAGCGGGGATATTTGCTCTTCAAGGCGGCGTCGCACACGCTTCCCGCGCCCTTTCCATTGAGTTGTCTCGCATCCGGTTCAAGCCATTTCTCGATTAAACGCCTTATTTGAGACATGTCGAGCACAGGCATCCGTCCCGCGTCCATTGTATATTCTACATGCACCATATCGGATACTCAATCAGGGCCGCCACGCGTTATGGATTCTGATGAAACGTGCCTTCATGGGGAGGAGCACGCACGGCAGGCGTCTTGAAGGTCTAGAAGGAGAATGCTGCCAAAAAGCCAGAGACCTGTGAGGCGAGGCCTTGGGGCTATCGAGCCATTCTTGATCAGTAGAGTCGTCGGGGAGTTGCCAGAGAGGCCCCAAACTCGGCAGCATTACATCGTGGTTCAAGAAGGCAACAAACTGTGATAGGGGACGTACGTATCCATCGGAGGTTTTCCAGAACCTGTGACGTAAATCAATGTTCTGATCCGCTATCCGCTGTCACAACAAGAAAGCCACGTCGTTGTGTCTTCAATCGAGATCTCCATGTTCTGGGCTGACGGCGGAAGGTGGCGGCTATAGTAGAAGCGGGTAAGTACGCTGCCGAATATGGTTGATGAAGGACTGGCGGCACGCAGATTTAATGTTGAAATACCAGATACTGCCATCAGACCTCATATCAAAGGGGTCTTCAAAAGAGTCTGGCTACCTCTCGTCGCTCATTACTCGCGACTGATCGAGGCGGTGAAAGCTGCAGCAGAAGGCAAGAAATCTCCGTACAAGCCATTGGCAAGCTTGTTATTCGATAGGATACCCGCGATATCACTTCCGTCGGAACGCAAGCCCAACTTACCCTTCAAAGACCCACAATAATGCATTAGGTGGTCAAGAGCCTGCAACATCGAATGAGCATTGTGGACGAAGGTCCCTTCAGTCGCCGCCAACATTTTTGGGATGCTGCAATCCTACCTGCAATGATTCGTCTCCTATCGCTTGCGAGCCTCAGTCACGTCAATGGAGTACTCTGTGTAGCATGCGAGTGAGCACGCAGAACGGTGATCCAAACTCTGCCACCTAATCTATGTCATATCCGGGTCTCATGATTACAGGACTGTCGTCTCTAGGCGGGGGATTGAAGAAACAGCAATCATTTACCGTGGAAGAGGGATAATCCCCTACGTGTCCCCTATAAGCAGTGATCCAAGCTGGTGCGGTGGTCCCTTTAGCTCATCAGGATCCCGTTGGCGGGAGTGGTGGGGCTTGTGGTCGTGGTCCGGGTACCATTGGCTCCATCGGGTTGAGATGTAGACTGTTTGCAAGGGTTCTCTACGTGTGTCATTTCGCTTGGTGTAGTTGGCGTCGTGTGGGGTCCGCAATCATCCAGATAAGAGAGCTGATGTTGGATCAGCAAGGCTGCCGAGGTCGCCGTAGTCACACCCCTTCGCTCTGCAACTCTGATGCGCACGCTGACAAAAGAGGATCACCTCCGTGTAGTGCTTGCTAACTCACGTTTCGACGGTCTTCGTTGCCACACAGTACGAGTACACGAACCTTTCCGTCGGAAGTAAAGCACAGCTTTCGCCACTCCTCTCCAGTCTCTCACTGGGAAACCGCTATCGCTCCCTCATCTATCGACATAGACGTCACAATGGGTCTGGTCAAGGGCACCATCGCCGCCGGCGCCGCAGCAGGCGCCATCAAGCTCGTCACGTCCGGTATCGACAAGTACCAAGCGAACCAGGCGAAGCAGCAACAGCAGCCTCAGCAGCAATCGCAATACCCTCAACAGTCCAACTCTGTCCCACCTCATGCGCCGTGCAACTGCCCGCACTGCCCGCAGAACATGGATCAAAAGGCGTCCTACTTTAGTCCAACCCAGTCACTCCCACAATCTCAGTACGGCCAAAACCTCCCTCCCGCCCAATACGGCCAGAACCCGAACCCGAACCAAACCCGAGACGCTCCCCCGGCGTATCCTTACGAGTCCCGAAAGAAGAGCGGGTTTGGCGGCCCAGTGGAAGGTTATAAGACTCGATGAGGGATTTTGCTTCTTGCGAGTGGGTCATCCTTTTCCCATGACCCGTCGTTCTTTACTGAAACAATCTGGAAGACTGCGGATGTAATCGTAGATGTTGTAATACACGGGATGGTCACATCCTGACTCGTTATACGCATGAATACCCAATGGTACAAGGACATAACTGGACTCTGCTACAGTCGACCCTCTGGAGTCTTGCTCCTCACATCATTCCCTGTCCTCGCCCTTGGTCGCGCATCATCTCGTCATCGATTCCAATGGGAGATTGCTGGTGCGGTTGAAGCGGATGGAGGGGGATGTGCTGTAATTGGAGATGAGAGAGGGGATGAGATTGGTGCTGGTGCTGGTGCTGGTGCTGATGCTGGTGCTGGAGCTCTTGCTGGTATTGTTGCTGCTGATGCGGTTGTCCGCAATGGTGCAGGGCAGGCGAGATGTGATGGTGGGATTGCAGGGGAGCGGCGTGGTGGGCCTGCAGAGGCGGAAGATGGTGTTGGTGGGGTGGTGCGTGATGATCCTGATGAGCATGTTGTTGCTGGTGCTGCGGAGAGTATTGTGGCATGGGCCCAACATCGTATCCCATGCCGAACATGTCAGAGAGTACCTGGTCGAAAGCCGCGGGTGCGAGATGCTGCTGAATCATGGAGTGCTGTGCTTGACCTTGGAACTGATCATTCGCCATCCACCTGTCCGAGGTGTCCATGTAGTTCATGTGGTTGAGGTGAACGCCCAGCGGTGGTGGTTGCGCGTGCGGGCCAACTTCCGGCTGGAAGTCCGTCCCATTACCGCCAGACTCTTGACCCGTGTCGTCCTCCTTTACATGCTTTTGCCACCGGGATTGCCACTTCTTCGCGCAGCGGACCATCGATCCGACGAGATTGCTGCCACCGTTCGAGATGGATATACCGCCATCGTGTCCGCCCCAATCGCTCTCGTCCGGCGGAAGCAGGATGCCGAAGCCACTCATGACCGACGATACACGTTGCATTGACTCGATGAAGTCGGGCAGGACATACGACGAAGGCGATACCGCATGCTGTCGTATTTGGAACGAGACGGTCTCCATTAACAGCTTGGCGGACTCAACCGTGATGGCGACGGCGGAATGGAGAGGGATCATGACCCGGGACGTGTGGGGATCCGGTTCGAGCAACGTGGCCAAGTCGGTGAAGACTTCTTGGGTGACGACCGCCAATTCGACACGGACGGCTCCGTGGAGGTAGACGGCCTGACAGCTAGGCGAGTTGGACTGAAGCACTCTCACCACGTCTTCGGGGACGCTCGTTCGTTCCACCGCATATCGAATCGCTTGAGCCACCGAAAGCGACGTCGGCAGACCCGACATGTGATCCGGAGTTCCGGGCAGGAACGAGGTCGCCATGAGGTATCGCAATCCGATGACAAACACGCACGAGACCTCAAGTGTGTTTTGAATCTTTCTATACGTGATCCACCCAGTCTGCAGCTCGATTGAGGCCGGAGACAATGAAGCTATAGTGAAGTGGTCAGCGCGGCACTTCGGATGAGGGATGACCTTACATATCAAGGCGTCATATCTCGTCTCCAGATCCGTCATCTTTGCGCCGATCAAGGTCAACTCTGTGCTGATAGCCGTGACGGCATCAAAACCTGGTGCTTCGACTGCCACCTCCATCGCCCTCTTGATCTTTGCGATGGCATCGTGGCTCTCCTCTTGCCTGGCCAATCGCTCACAGATGATTAGTTTCCCGAGCGTATTGGCAACGTCGTCCGACCCAGATTGCCAGTAGGCTTTGCAGTCGGGATGGGTAAAGGTAGCGGCCCAGTGTCGTGCTTCCGAGAGTGTCGACGGTTTCCGAACTTCTTCCTCTTCGAGTGCGATGCCGCCTTCGTGGGCGCAAACTGACAACCACAGCCATACCGTGGGGTTCTGCCAGGCAGCTGCAGCTCCTGCTTTTGCGATTTTCCGGACGAGCGTGTTGAGACCAAAGGAACGGGCAAGCAACGAAGCAACGCTCTGTTGCCCTCGCGCCAGCGCCGTCGTACACGGGTTGGCTGCCTGGAGGGGAAGGACACCAAAGGGAGCATGTAACATCAAGAGGTCAAGGGCTTGAAGAGCGTGGATCGTTTGCGAGCCGGGGACATGATGGAGTAGAACCAGATCTCGGAGATAACAGATCCATGGGGCGAGGGTTTTGCGCAGCGCAACGATTTTCGGCTCGACCGTTTGGCAGAGTGTACAGAGATAAACGGCTGTGCAAAGTAGGAGCGAAATGGAATCGTTCCGGTGGGCAGTGTAGGTGTCCCTCAGCGAGGATAGAGATTCGAGATGGGGATGATAAGTCTGTAGCTGCTCCATACTAATCTGGTAAGCGGGTTATTGTCTCCTCGAGCACTCACATAGGTTCCAAGCGATTCCACATGCTCTGATTGAGCAAAACATCCAGGTCGACTTCCTCGACAAAGACCATGCGGTTCTTGCCCTTCTTGTTGTTGTCCTTGTATGCGACAGCGAGCATCCTGCAAAACATGTCGTAAGGTCGTCCGTGGCCCCTCAACTGGGCCTCTTTCGCCTGCTCGCTCGCCAACCACTCAAACTGATCCAACGGCGCATTGTCGGCGAAGGGTGATGATTCGCCCATGGGCTGTATACCGTGGATCATGACGAGGGAGTGATTCACCGGGTTGAGCTTGGATAACGAAGGCGAAGAGGAACGATAAGAGGCATCCGCTTTGGAGCCTCTGGGTTGTCGATGCTTGATCGCTGAGGGTCCGGGCGTAGACGATGACGGCGACTCGTCCGCCCTCGCCCGCTTTCGACTCCTGCGAGACGAGTCGTCGACTACACATGGCAAGGCCAAAACCTTGCATCGGTGGCAGGATTTGTCGACGGACAGAGGGTCCGAGGAAGACGGCACATCGAGATCTGGCAGCTCGCAGCGAGTCTTGCGGACCTTGCAGAGCTCGCAGGACCGCCGAGCATGAGTCCTCCGAGCTCGGAGCTCGAGGGGAGCTGACATGGCGAGCAGGTAAGTCAAGCTCGAGCCGAAGAGGGAGAGGTATAGATCTTTGTGGATGCAATAGTGACCGAGGTTGTCACTGGACGGAACAGGAATAGGAGCAACAAATACGGATCCCCCCATTTAGCGCCACCGACTTTGTCCCCCTCGAATCTACCTCGACTGGTTGTATCCATTCCACTCACTCGCAAAATGGCCACAGTCCACCCTTCCAGACTGGGTCTTGTTCCACAATCGCAAACTAGAGCGCCTCCTCCCCCCTTATCGAGAGAAGAGGAGCTGAAACGTCAGCTCAAAGACCGGCGTGCAAAAGAAGGAGACTCTCGTCGGGAGAGATCACCCTCACCACGACAGCATTCCCGAAGGGAACGAGACTCGCCTCGGAATGACAGAGAAGCGCCTCCCCATATGCGCGAGAGACTGAGAGACGGCGACCGACCGAGGGAGGGCGATAGGGACCGGGAGAGCGCCAGACGAGGTGACGGGGAAAGCAAGAAAGGTGGGGACAGAGACCGAGAGCAAGCACGGGAAAGGGGGTCCGAGATTGATCGGGACCGACGACCCTCACCATCGTACAAGCCCTATGATGGAGCGAGAGATATGAGCAATTACGGATATGGCGGACGACGGGATGATTTACCCTCTCAGCGTGCCCCTCCGCTTCCACCAAGAGACGAAGGCAGAGGTGGGTGGC